>CM019071.1:139607193-139867193 GCA_009667805.1 Leptobrachium leishanense
AGCAGCGTCTGACGTCTCCTAATCACGCACACACGCTGCCATGCGGCCGCAGCGCACTCTGTACGTCTGTAGCAGCGGTTTCACGTTCTGAGAAAAATGCGTTCATTTGCCGGTTGCGTGGTGTCGGCGCACTTTTGTACGCACGTACTGCGTATATTGGCCGTCATTGGCCGTTATGTGCTGCTACTGCCGCCGTGATTTAGTGCGCCTGCACGCGCGTTCCGACTGCCCCACTCTGACCCTAGCCTAAATAGGACGCAGAGTCTGCAGTATGCTGAATAAATAGGACGCGGAGTCTGCAGTATGCTGAATAAATAGGACGCGGAGTCTGCAGTATGCTGAATAAATAGGACAAGGAGTCTGCAGTATGCTGAATAAATAGGACGCAGAGTCTGCAGTATGCTGAATAAATAGGACGCGGAGTCTGCAGTATGCTGAATAAATAGGACAAGGAGTCTGCAGTATGCTGAATAAATAGGACGCGGAGTCTGCAGTATGCTGAATAAATAGGATGCGGAGTCTGCAGTATGCTGAATAAATAGGACAAGGAGTCTGCAGTATGCTGAATAAATAGGACAAGAAGTCTGCAGTATGCTGAATAAATAGGACAAGGAGTCTGCAGTATGCTGAATAAATAGGACAAGGAGTCTGCAGTATGCTGAATAAATAGGACAAGAAGTCTGCAGTATGCTGAATAAATAGGATGCAGAGTCTGCAGTATGCTGAATAAATAGGATACAGAGTCTGCAGTATGCTGAATAAATAGGATACAGAGTCTGCAGTATGCTGAATAAATAGGATACAGAGTCTGCAGTATGCTGAATAAATAGGATGCAGAGTCTGCAGTATGCTGAATAAATAGGATGCAGAGTCTGCAGTATGCTGAATAAATAGGATGCAGAGTCTGCAGTATGCTGAATATATATAGGACGCGGAGTCTGCAGTATGCTGAATAAGGCTAGGGTCAGATGAACGCATTTTTCGCGTTGTCCGTGAAAAAGTGCGTTCGAACGAATGGACGTATTTTTTCACGGAATACGCGATAGCGGTCATACGATGCGCATTTTCGGCCGTGATTTTGTACGGATCATCAATAAAACACTTTTTGCGTCTGGACGTTATGTTGGCCGGACATTAGCCGCGTCTGACGTCTCCTAATCACGCACACACGCCGCTAGCGGACGCAGCGCACTCTGTACGTCAGTAGTAGTGGTTTGACGTTCTCGAAAAAATGCGTTCGTTTGTTTGCCACTTGCGTTGCGCGGACGAACTTTCGTGCGGCCGTTCGTCGTATGTTCCCCGGCATTGGACGTCATTTGCTGCTAGCACGGCCGTGATTTTGTGCGGCTAAACGCACGTTAAAACTGCTTTCGTCTGACCTTAGCCTAAATAGGACGCAGAGTCTGCAGTATGCTGAATAAATAGGATGCAGAGTCTGCAGTATGCTGAATAAATAGGACAAGGAGTCTGCAGTATGCTGAATATATAGGACGCAGAGTCTGCAGTATGCTGAATATATAGGACGCAGAGTCTGCAGTATGCTGAATATATAGGACGCAGAGTCTGCAGTATGCTGAATATATAGGACGCAGAGTCTGCAGTATGCTGAATAAATAGGACGCAGAGTCTGCAGTATGCTGAATAAATAGGATGCAGAGTCTGCAGTATGCTGAATAAATAGGATGCAGAGTCTGCAGTATGCTGAATAAATAGGACGCAGAGTCTGCAGTATGCTGAATAAATAGGACATGGAGTCCACAGTATGCTGAATAAATAGGATGCAGAGTCTGCAGTATGCTGAATAAATAGGACATGGAGTCCACAGTATGCTGAATAAATAGGGCGTGGAGTCTGCAGTATGATTATTAAATAGGGCGTGGAATATGTGGTATGCCAAATAAAATGGACGCGGTATCATGTCAAATATAAAGGACGAGGAGCACGCGTTATGCTGAAGCAGTAAATCGTTGCAATTGCTAAAATACTTCTTTTACCACGGATATTAAAAATATGACAACGAGAAAAAACCCTTGGCTGCTCCCTCAATTACTGCCAAGCTGCCCGATTCATGATAGTTGGAAGCCGCTGCATGACGCCGCTGGTGTCATCTCTTGTAGTCCATGGATGGAAGCGCGAGCTGACTAAAGCAGGGTCACGCCGGGGCCGGGGAATGTCCTGGGAAGTATTTGTTCCCAGTGTTCCATTTCACACAGCGTGAGGAGGTGGCGGCGTATCCTGCCGCCATCGAGGAGTAAGGCTAGGGTCAAACGAACGCATTATTGCAGCGACAGTCAAAAAGTCCGAACGCACTGATGTATTTTTTCACGGAATGCGTGAAAACGGTCAGACGACGCGCATTTTCGTGCATGATTTTTTACGGATCGTCAATAAAACACTTTTTGCGTCTGGATGTTATGTAGGCTGGACATTAGCAGCGTCTGACGTCTCCTAATCACCCACACACGCCGCTATGCGGACGCAGCGCACTCTGTACGTCAGTACTAGCGGCTCTGCGTTCTCAAAAAAATGCTTTCATTTTCCACTTGCGTTGTGCGGCCGGACTTTCGTGCGGCCGTACCTCGTATATTGGCCGTCATTGCCCCTCATTTGCTGCTACTGCGGCCATGATTAAGTACACCTAAACGCACGTTAAAAATGCGTTAGTCTGACCCCAGCCTTAGCAGGTTGCGTCGCCCTCAGCGCTGTGGGATCATTTGCTAAATAGTGAATTCACTGTAGTTTTCGGCAAAATTGAATCGCGGAGGTACGGCGAAATCAAAGCACTGAAGTTGTAGGCGGTGCTTTGTGAATAGATCGTATAGTAATTTACCAATTTAACATTGTATAAACTCACTCCTATGAGTGTTCGGGATTTAGTTCAGCCTATATATAAAATGCACCTGTAAACATGTAACATAGTGACTATATACAGAATGCACCTATAAACATGTAACACAGTGACATATATACAGAATGCACCTGTAAACATGTAACATAGTGACTATATACAGAATGCACCTGTAAACATGTAACAGTGACTATATACAGAATGCGCCTGTAAACATGTAACATAGTGACTATATACAGAATGCGCCTGTAAACATGTAACATAGTGACTATATACAGAATGCACCTGTAAACATGTAACATAGTGACTATATACAGAATGCACCTGTAAACATGTAACATAGTGACTATATACAGAATGCACCTGTAAACATGTAACATAGTGACTATATACAGAATGCACATATAAACATGTAACACGGTGACTATATACAGAATGCACCTTTAAACATGTAACATAATGACTATATACAGAATGCACCTGTAAACATGTAACATAGTGACTATATACAGAATGCGCCTGTAAACATGTAACATAGTGACTATATACAGAATGCGCCTGTAAACATGTAACAGTGACTATATACAGAATGCACTTGTAAACATGTAACAGTGACTATATACAGAATGCGCCTGTAAACATGTAACATAGTGACTATATACAGAATGCTTCTGTAAACATGTAACACAGTGACTATATACAGAATGCTCCTGTAAACATGTAACTTAGTGACTATATACAGAAGCGCCTGTAAACATGTAACATAGTGGCCTATATACAGAATGCTGCCTGTAAAACATGTAACACAGTGACTATATAACATAATGTGCCTGTAAACATGTAACACAGTGACTATATACAGAATGCGCCTGTAAACATGTAACACAGTGGACTATATACAGAATGTGCTGTAAACATGTAACATAGTGATTATATACAGAAGCGCCTGTAAACATGTAACACAGTGACTATATACAGAATGCACCTGTAAACATGTAACACAGTGACTATATACAGAATGCGCCTGTAAACATGTAACACAGTGACTATATACAGAATGCGCCTGTAAACATGTAACATAGTGACTATATACAGAAGCGCCTGTAAACATGTAACACAGTGACTAAATAAAGAATGCGCCTGTTATAACATGTAACACAGTGACTATATACAGAATGCGCCTGTAAAACATGTAACACAGTGATTATATACAGAATGCACCTGTAAACATGTAACACAGTGACTATATACAGAATGCGGCCTGTAAACATGTAACATAGTGACTATATACAGAGCGCCTGTAAACATGTAACACAGTGACTATATACAGAATGCGCCTGTAAACATGTAACATAAGTGACTATATACAGAAGCGCCTGTAAACATGTAACAGTGACTAAATACAGAATGCACCTGTAAACATGTAACACAAGTGACTAATATACAGAATGCGCCTGTAAACATGTAACACAGTGACTATATACAGAATGCGCCTGTAAACATGTAACACAGTGACTATATACAGAATGCGGCCTGTAAACATGTAACAGCAGTGATTATATACAGAATGCGCCTGTAAACATGTAACAGTGATTATATACAGAATGCACCTGTAAACATGTAACAGCAGTGACTATATACAGAATGCGCCTGTAAACATGTAACATAGTGACTATATAGCAGAAGCGCCTGTAAACATGTAACAGTGACTAAATACAGAATGCACCTGTAAACATGTAACACAGTGACTATATACAGAATGCGCCTGTAAACATGTAACATAGTGACTATATACAGAAGCCCTGTAAAACATGTAACAGTGACTAAATACAGAATGCACCTGTAACATGTAACACAGTGACTATTATACAGAATGCGCCTGTAAACATGTAACACAGTGACTATATACAGAATGCGCCTGTAAACATGTAACAAGTGACTATATACAGAATGCCGCCTGTAAACATGTAACACAGTGGATTATATACAGAATGCGCCTGTAAACATGTAACATAGTGACTATATACAGAAGCGCCTGTAAAACATGTAACACAGTGACTATATACAGAATGCACCTGTATAACATGTAACACAGTGACTATATACAGAATGCGCCTGTAAACATGTAGGCACAGTGACTATATACAGAATGCGCCTGTAAACATGTAACAGTGACTATATACAGAATGCACCTGTAAACATGTAACACAGTGACTATATACAGAATGCGCCTGGTAAACATGTAGCACAGTGACTATATACAGAAGCGCCTGTAAACATGTAACACAGTGACTATATACAGAATGCGCCTGTAAATATGTAACATAGTGACTATATACAGAATGCGCCTGTAAACATGTAACAGTGACTAAATACAGATGCACCTGTAAACATTAAAACATATGATATATATATAGAATGCGCCTGTAAATGTAATACAGTGACTATATACAGAATGCGCCTGTAAACATGTAACACAGTGACTATATACAGAATGCGCCTGTAAACATGTACACAGTGATTATATACAGAATGCACCTGTAAACATGTAACACAGTGACTATATACAGAATGCACCGGTAAACATGTAACACAGTGACTATATACAGATTGGCGCCTGTAAACATGTAACATAGTGACTATATACAGAAGCCCTGTAAACATGTAACACAGTGACTATATACAGAATGCGCCTGTAATATGTAACATAGTGACTATATACAGAAGCGCCTGTTAAACATGTAACAGTGACTAAATACAGAATGCACCTGTAAACATGTAACACAGTGACTATATACAGAATGCGCCTGTAAACATGTAATACAGTGACTATATACAGAATGCGCCTGTAAACATGTAACACAGTGACTATATACAGAATGCGCCTGTAAACATGTAACACAGTGATTATATACAGAATGCACCTGTAAACATGTAACACAGTGACTATATACAGAATGCACCGGTAAACATGTAACACAGTGACTAATAACAGAATGCGCCTGTAAACATGTAACATAGTGACTATATACAGAAGCGCCTGTAAACATGTAACACAGTGACTATATACAGAATGCGCCTGTAAACATGTAACACAGTGACTATATACAGAATGCACCTGTAAACATGTAACACAGTGACTATATACAGAATGGCGCCTGTAAACATGTAACACAGTGACTATATATCAGAATGCACCTGTAAACATGTAACACAGTGACTATATACAGAATGCGCCTGTAA
Organism: Leptobrachium leishanense; assembly: GCA_009667805.1. Taxonomy (NCBI): domain Eukaryota; kingdom Metazoa; phylum Chordata; class Amphibia; order Anura; family Megophryidae; genus Leptobrachium; species Leptobrachium leishanense. Next base: position 139,613,285 of record CM019071.1, read on the forward strand.
ACATGTAACACAGTGACTATATACAGAATGCGCCTGTAAACATGTAACATAGTGACTATATACAGAATGCGCCTGTAAACATGTAACACAGTGACTATATACAGAATGCACCTGTAAACATGTAACATAGTGACTATATACAGAATGCACCTGTAAACATGTAACTAGTGACTATATACAGAATGCGCCTGTAAACATGTAACATAGTGACTATATAAGAATGCACCTGTAAACATGTAACCTAGTGACTATATACAGAATGCGCCTGTAAACATGTAACATAGTGACTATATACACAGAATGCAGCCTGTAAACATGTAACCTAAGTGACTATATACAGAATGCACCTGTAAAACATGTAACACAGTGGCTATATACAGAATGCACCTGTAAACATGTAACATAGTGACTATATATCAAATGCACCTGTAAACATGTAACAGTGACTATATACAGAATGCGCCTGTAAAACATGTAACATAGTGACTATATACAGAATGCGCCTGTAAACATGTAACATAGTGACTATATACAGAATGCACCTGTAAACATGTAACATAGTGACTATATACAGAATGCACCTGTAACATGTAACATAGTTAATATATACAGAATGCACCTGTAAACATGTAACATAGTGACTATAATACAGAATGCACATATAAACATGTAACACGGTGACTATATACAGAATGCACCTTTAAACATGTAACATAATGACTATATACAGAATGCACCTGTAAACATGTAACATAGTGACTATATACAGAATGCGCCTGTAAACATGTAACATAGTGACTATATACAGAATGCGCCTGTAAACATGTAACAGTGACTATATACAGAATGCACTTGTAAACATGTAACAGTGACTATATACAGAATGCGCCTGTAAACATGTAACATAGTGACTATATACAGAATGCTTCTGTAAACATGTAACACAGTGACTATATACAGAATGCTCCTGTAAACATGTAACTTAGTGACTATATACAGAAGCGCCTGTAAACATGTAACATAGTGCCTATATACAGAATGCGCCTGTAAACATGTAACACAGTGACTATATACATAATGTGCCTGTAAACATGTAACACAGTGACTATATACAGAATGCGCCTGTAAACATGTAACACAGTGACTATATACAGAATGTGCCTGTAAACATGTAACATAGTGATTATATACAGAAGCGCCTGTAAACATGTAACACAGTGACTATATACAGAATGCACCTGTAAACATGTAACACAGTGACTATATACAGAATGCGCCTGTAAACATGTAACACAGTGACTATATACAGAATGCGCCTGTAAACATGTAACATAGTGACTATATACAGAAGCGCCTGTAAACATGTAACACAGTGACTAAATAAAGAATGCGCCTGTAAACATGTAACACAGTGACTATATACAGAATGCGCCTGTAAACATGTAACACAGTGATTATATACAGAATGCACCTGTAAACATGTAACACAGTGACTATATACAGAATGCGCCTGTAAACATGTAACATAGTGACTATATACAGAAGCGCCTGTAAACATGTAACACAGTGACTATATACAGAATGCGCCTGTAAACATGTAACATAGTGACTATATACAGAAGCGCCTGTAAACATGTAACAGTGACTAAATACAGAATGCACCTGTAAACATGTAACACAGTGACTATATACAGAATGCGCCTGTAAACATGTAACACAGTGACTATATACAGAATGCGCCTGTAAACATGTAACACAGTGACTATATACAGAATGCGCCTGTAAACATGTAACACAGTGATTATATACAGAATGCGCCTGTAAACATGTAACAGTGATTATATACAGAATGCACCTGTAAACATGTAACACAGTGACTATATACAGAATGCGCCTGTAAACATGTAACATAGTGACTATATACAGAAGCGCCTGTAAACATGTAACAGTGACTAAATACAGAATGCACCTGTAAACATGTAACACAGTGACTATATACAGAATGCGCCTGTAAACATGTAACATAGTGACTATATACAGAAGCGCCTGTAAACATGTAACAGTGACTAAATACAGAATGCACCTGTAAACATGTAACACAGTGACTATATACAGAATGCGCCTGTAAACATGTAACACAGTGACTATATACAGAATGCGCCTGTAAACATGTAACACAGTGACTATATACAGAATGCGCCTGTAAACATGTAACACAGTGATTATATACAGAATGCGCCTGTAAACATGTAACATAGTGACTATATACAGAAGCGCCTGTAAACATGTAACACAGTGACTATATACAGAATGCACCTGTAAACATGTAACACAGTGACTATATACAGAATGCGCCTATAAACATGTAGCACAGTGACTATATACAGAATGCGCCTGTAAACATGTAACAGTGACTATATACAGAATGCACCTGTAAACATGTAACACAGTGACTATATACAGAATGCGCCTGTAAACATGTAGCACAGTGACTATATACAGAAGCGCCTGTAAACATGTAACACAGTGACTATATACAGAATGCGCCTGTAAATATGTAACATAGTGACTATATACAGAAGCGCCTGTAAACATGTAACAGTGACTAAATACAGAATGCACCTGTAAACATGTAACACAGTGACTATATACAGAATGCGCCTGTAAACATGTAATACAGTGACTATATACAGAATGCGCCTGTAAACATGTAACACAGTGACTATATACAGAATGCGCCTGTAAACATGTAACACAGTGATTATATACAGAATGCACCTGTAAACATGTAACACAGTGACTATATACAGAATGCACCGGTAAACATGTAACACAGTGACTATATACAGAATGCGCCTGTAAACATGTAACATAGTGACTATATACAGAAGCGCCTGTAAACATGTATAACAGTGACTATATACAGAATGCGCCTAAAATATGTAACATAGTGACTATATACAGAAGCGCCTGTAAACATGTAACAGTGACTAAATACAGAATGCACCTGTAAACATGTAACACAGTGACTATATACAGAATGCGCCTGTAAACATGTAATACAGTGACTATATACAGAATGCGCCTGTAAACATGTAACACAGTGACTATATACAGAATGCGCCTGTAAACATGTAACACAGTGATTATATACAGAATGCACCTGTAAACATGTAACACAGTGACTATATACAGAATGCACCGGTAAACATGTAACACAGTGACTATATACAGAATGCGCCTGTAAACATGTAACATAGTGACTATATACAGAAGCGCCTGTAAACATGTAACACAGTGACTATATACAGAATGCGCCTGTAAACATGTAACACAGTGACTATATACAGAATGCACCTGTAAACATGTAACACAGTGACTATATACAGAATGCGCCTGTAAACATGTAACACAGTGACTATATACAGAATGCACCTGTAAACATGTAACACAGTGACTATATACAGAATGCGCCTGTAAACATGTAACACAGTGACTATATACAGAATGCGCCTGTAAACATGTAACATAGTGACTATATACAGAATGCGCCTGTAAACATGTAACACAGTGACTATATACAGAATGCACCTGTAAACATGTAACATAGTGACTATATACAGAATGCACCTGTAAACATGTAACCTAGTGACTATATACAGAATGCGCCTGTAAACATGTAACATAGTGACTATATACAGAATGCACCTGTAAACATGTAACCTAGTGACTATATACAGAATGCACCTGTAAACATGTAACACAGTGGCTATATACAGAATGCACCTGTAAACATGTAACATAGTGACTATATACAGAATGCACCTGTAAACATGTAACACAGTGACTATATACAGAATGCGCCTGTAAACATGTAACACAGTGACTATATTTGCTACATATGTATTTTCTCTGTTAATCTGTATATTTGTGCTTTTTTTTAAATATTTAGCATTTTATTACTTTGTGTTTCTGTAACATTTTAATGTTCTTGAACCCAGGACATACTGAAAACGAGAGAAATCTCAATGTATCCTTCCTGGTAAGATACTTTATAAATAAATAATAGCCGGTTGTTATTCACTCCTCCGATACAAAGTACACTATCATGCGTGTCCGTGTTATCCCACAGCTCCACTCCTTAACGACTCGGCTTCAGCAGCTCCAACACTTTCAGGGTTATTCAGAGAGTGGTGAAAAGCAGGAGAATGACTGGAGAATGGAAAATTCGAGGTCAAAATAGTCGATTTGAAAAATGAATGGCAGAATTTTTCTGGTTTGGATATTTTGACCTAGAATTTTCCATTCTCCAGTCATTCTCCTGCTTTTCACCTCTCTTTGAATAACCCTGAAAGTGTTGGCGCTGCTGAAGCCGAGTCGTTAAGGAGCGGAGCTGTGGGATAACACGGACACGCATGCTGCTGGTGTAACGGGTCGGATCGGGGCATGCGGTTCACTGTTCCTTCTATTTTTCCAATCCGTAATGTTCTCACACAGGTCTCTGTGCAATAAAGGAGCGTGGAAGGGGGGTGTGCACAGAATGACAAAACACTGGGAGGATCTGAAGTGGGGGGATCCTGACTATGGGAGGATCTGGGGTGGAGGGATCTTGGCTATGGGAGGATCTGGTGTGGAGGGATCTTGGCTATGGGAGGATATGGGGTGGAGGGATCTTGGCTATGGGAGGATCTGGTGTGGAGGGATCTTGGCTATGGGAGGATATGGGGTGGAGGGATCTTGGCTATGGGAGGATCTGGTGTGGAGGGATCTTGGCTATGGGAGGATATGGGGTGGAGGGATCTTGGCTATGGGAGGATTTAAGATTGGAAGATCTTGGTAATAGGAGGACCTGGGGAGGGGAGTTCCTCTCTTTGGAAGGACCTTGTGGGAGGTTTCCTAGCTATGAGTGGATCCATGGTGGGAGAATCTTGGCTATGGGAGTGGGATGTGGGATCCTGGCTATGGGGGGATCCAGATCTGGGGTGGGGGGATCCAGGCTATGGGAGGATCTGGGGTGGAGGGATCTTGGCTATGGGAGGATCTGGTGTGGAGGGATCTTGGCTATGGGAGGATATGGGGTGGAGGGATCTTGGCTATGGGAGGATCTGGTGTGGAGGGATCTTGGCTATGGGAGGATATGGGGTGGAGGGATCTTGGCTATGGGAGGATCTGGTGTGGAGGGATCTTGGCTATGGGAGGATCTGGTGTGGAGGGATCTTGGCTATGGGAGGATTTAAGATTGGAAGATCTTGGTAATAGGAGGACCTGGGGAGGGGAGTTCCTCTCTTTGGAAGGACCTTGTGGGAGGTTTCCTAGCTATGAGTGGATACATGGTGGGAGAATCTTGGCTATGGGAGTGGGATGTGGGATCCTGGCTATGGGGGGATCCAGATCTGGGGGTGGGGGGATCCAGACTATGGGAGGATCTGGGGATAGGGGATCTTGGCTATGGGAGGATCTGGGGTGGGGGGATCCTGGCTATGGGAGGATCTGGGGTGGGGGATCCTGGCTATGGGAGGATCTGGGGGTGGGGGGATCCTGGCTATGGGAGGATCTGGGGTGGGGGGATCCTGGCTATGGGAGGATCTGGGGGTGGGGGGATCCTGGCTATGGGAGGATCTGGGGGTGGGGGGATCCTGGCTATGGGAGGATCTGGGGTGGGGGAATCCTGGCTATGGGAGGATCTGGGGTGGGGGAATCCTGGCTATGGGAGATCTGGGGGTGGAGGTATCCTGGGTATGGGAGGATCTGGGGGTGGGGGATCCTGGCAATGGGAGGATCTGGGGGTGGGGTATCCTGGCTATGGGAGGATCTGGGGGGGGGGGGATCCTGGCTATGGGAGGATCTGGGGGTGGGGGATCCTGGCTATGGGAGGATCTGGGGGTGGGGGGATCCTGGCTATAGGAGGATCTGGGGGGGGGGATCCTGGCTATAGGAGGATCTGGGGGTGGGGGGATCCTGGCTATGGGAGGATCTGGGGGTGGGGGGATCCTGGCTATGGGAGGATCTGGGGGTGGGGGGATCCTGGCTATGGGAGGATCTGGGGGTGGGGGGATCCTGGCTATGGAGGATCTGGGGGTGGGGGGATCCTGGGTATGGGAGGATCTGGGGGTGGGGGATCCTGGCTATGGGAGGATCTGGGGGTGGGGGGATCCTGGCTATGGGAGGATCTGGGGGTGGGGGGATCCTGGCTATGGGTAGACCCAGCCTGTTGTTGAGAGTAATATGAGCTCTAATGATAATAAAAAGTCAGATTCCTCAGAGTCCATATTATTAAGCCCAGGACTCTCAGCCATGGCGGACAGCCAGGACACCGACCTGAAGCACCGGAGGGTTACGGACAACCAAGGTAACGGCACGGCTTATTATCCTCGCTTCGCAGCCGCCGCCGCACAAGATGTTATTATTCTCGTCTCGTACCCGCAACCCTCACTCTCGCCTTCAGGACATCTCCCCAGCTGCCCCTTTCTATGGACCTCCCTCCCTCCCTCATAACATGCGACTCTTCCCATGCCTCCTGTCTTCCAAGACGTCTCTCAAAACACATTAGAGCAGCCTATCGGCTCACACCATAATCCCCCCATTGTACCTTTCCTGCTCTATCTCCCACCCAGCCTCCCTTGCCCCATTGTTACTTACCCACACTGTGTGTCACCCCGCTCCTCTTAGATTGTAAGCTCCCTGGAACAGGCTCCTCTTAGATTGTAAGCTCCCTGGAACAGGCTCCTCTTAGATTGTAAGCTCCCTGGAACAGGCTCCTCTTAGATTGTAAGCTCCCTGGAACAGGCTCCTCTTAGATTGTAAGCTCCCTGGAACAGGCTCCTCTTAGATTGTAAGCTCCCTGGAACAAGCTCCTCTTAGATTGTAAGCTCTCTGGAACAGGCTCCTCTTAGATTGTAAACTCTCTGGAACAGGCTCCTCTTAGATTGTAAACTCTCTGGAACAAGCTCCTCTTAGATTGTAAGCTCTCTGGAACAGGCTCCTCTTAGATTGTAAACTCTCTGGAACAGGCTCCTCTTAGATTGTAAACTCCCTGGAACAGGCTCCTCTTAGATTGTAAGCTCTCTGGAACAGGCTCCTCTTAGATTGTAAGCTCTCTGGAACAGGCTCCTCTTAGATTGTAAGCTCTCTGGAACAGGCTCCTCTTAGATTGTAAGCTCTCTGGAACAGGCTCCTCTTAGATTGTAAGCTCTCTGGAACAGGCTCCTCTTAGATTGTAAGCTCCCTGGAACAGGCTCTCTCTTAGATTGTAAGCTCTCTGGAACAGGCTCCTCTTAGATTGTAAGCTCCCTGGAACAGGCTCCTCTTAGATTGTAAGCTCTCTGGAACAGGCTCCTCTTAGATTGTAAGCTCCCTGGAACAGGCTCCTCTTAGATTGTAAGCTCCCTGGAACAGGCTCCTCTTAGATTGTAAGCTCTCTGGAACAGGCTCCTCTTAGATTGTAAGCTCTCTGGAACAGGCTCCTCTTAGATTGTAAGCTCTCTGAAACAGGCTCCTCTTAGATTGTAAGCTCCCTGGAACAGGCTCCTCTTAGATTGTAAGCTCTCTGGAACAGGCTCCTCTTAGATTGTAAACTCCCTGGAACAGGCTCCTCTTAGATTGTAAACTCCCTGGAACAGGCTCCTCTTAGATTGTAAACTCCCTGGAACAGGCTCCTCTTAGATTGTAAGCTCTCTGGAACAGGCTCCTCTCTTAGATTGTAAACTCCCTGGAACAGGCTCCTCTTAGATTGTAAGCTCCCTGGAACAGGCTCCTCTTAGATTGTAAGCTCCCTGGAACAGGCTCCTCTTAGATTGTAAGCTCTCTGGAACAGGCTCCTCTTAGATTGTAAACTCCCTGGAACAGGCTCCTCTTAGATTGTAAGCTCCCTGGAACAGGCTCCTCTTAGATTGTAAGCTCTCTGGAACAGGCTCCTCTTAGATTGTAAACTCCCTGGAACAGGCTCCTCTTAGATTGTAAGCTCCCTGGAACAGGCTCCTCTTAGATTGTAAGCTCCCTGGAACAGGCTCCTCTTAGATTGTAAGCTCTCTGGAACAGGCTCCTCTTAGATTGTAAACTCCCTGGAACAGGCTCCTCTTAGATTGTAAGCTCCCTGGAACAGGCTCCTCTTAGATTGTAAGCTCCCTGGAACAGGCTCCTCTTAGATTGTAAACTCCCTGGAACAGGCTCCTCTTAGATTGTAAGCTCTCTAGAACAGGCTCCTCTTAGATTGTAAGCTCTCTGGAACAGGCTCCTCTTAGATTGTAAGCTCTCTGGAACAGGCTCCTCTTAGATTGTAAGCTCTCTGGAACAGGCTCCTCTTCTCCCATCATTCTCTGTGTGAGTCAAACTTACCGCTTAATTGGACGCTAGTTTGTCCCACTCATTGTACGGCGCTGCTGAATATGTTGGCACCTTCTAAATAATTGTAATTGTGTCTGGATCCAGCGGGTGAAACATTGTAACCTCTCCAGGACTTGCTCTCCTCTTAATACCAGCAGCTGCTGCTGTGACCCGAAGCTCCCAGCACTCTCAGCCAAACAAACGGCCTCATGTTCCACAGCAGCTTCAAAGAAAGTGATTTTTATTTTTTATAACATTGGAAAAAAAGATCATTTTGTGTTTTATTAGATGATTATTTTTTTTTCTCTGCACCTCGTGTTTCTGTTCCTATTTGTGTTTGCTATTTTGTCCCAGTCCCCACTGGCTATTGTACAGCGCTGCGGAAACTGTTGGCGCCGTATAAATAATGATAATTATTATTATCTTCGTAATATATAGATATATAAAAGTCATAATAATTCTGTTTGGGATCTGCCAGATTATGTCAACCTCCACACTGAAAATACGAAATATTAAGTATTATATTAGATATATATTATATAGTCGGGAAATGCAATTTTTTTAATTTTCTCTAAAACCGCAGGAATAGAGAATTTTTGTATTTATTCATTGTTTTTTATTCATAAAAATTTAAATTAAAAATGTAATATTTTTCTGGTTGCTTCTCCACATTTCTCCATTTAGTTTATAAAAACCTGGACTTAAATTGATATGTTATGACTTTATGAGCCAATATGGCGCCCAAACCCCTCCGCCATTACTAAACATGGTCATATTCTGAGCGGGGACGTTCTGGTGGATCTAAATCCATTTCTCTTGTTAAAACAAGTATTTTTAAAAAATTTCCGCCCATTATTTGTTATTATTTTTATTTAAATATAAAGTCTGCGGACTTCTCCCACGTGACGCACGCGCTTTCACAACCACTAAATCAGTGCGTGTCGTGTAGCCGTGCACAGGAGATCCAGGAGATGCACAGAATGGCCCTAAAGATACGTCTAGGAAAGGGGATGTGGTGCCTGAAACTGGGGATTATAGGATGGGGATGGGGTACCTGTGTCTCTGTGTATTGGATGGGGATGTGGTACCTGTGTCTGTGTATTGGATGGGATGTGGTACCTGTGTCTGTGTATGGATGGGGATGTGGTACCTGTGTCTGTGTATGGATGGGGATGTGGTACCTGTGTCTGTGTATTGGATGGGGATGTGGTACCTATGTCTGTGTATTGGATGGGGATGTGGTACCTGTGTCTGTGTATTGGATGGGGATGTGGTACCTGTGTCTGTGTATTGGATGGGGATGTGGTACCTGTGTCTGTGTATTGGATGGGGATGTGGTACCTGTGTCTGGGTATGGATGGGGATGTGGTACCTGTGTCTGTGTATTGGATGGGGATGTGGTACCTGTGTCTCTGTATTGGATGGGATGTGGTACCTGTGTATGGATGGGGATGTGGTACCTGTGTCTGTGTATGGATGAGGATGTGGTACCTGTGTCTGTGTATTGGATGGGATGTGGTACCTGTGTCTGTGTATTGGATGGGGATGTGGTACCTGTGTCTGTGTATTGGATGGGGATGTGGTACCTGTGTCTGTGTATTGGATGGGGATGTGGTACCTGTGTCTGTGTATTGGATGGGGATGTGGTACCTGTGTCTGGGTATGGATGGGGATGTGGTACCTGTGTCTGTGTATTGGATGGGATGTGGTACCTGTGTCTGTGTATTGGATGGGGATGTGGTACCTGTGTCTGGGTATTGGATGAGGATGTGGTACCTGTGTCTGTGTATTGGATGGGGATGTGGTACCTGTGTCTGGGTATGGATGGGGATGTGGTACCTGTGTCTGTGTATTGGATGGGGATGTGGTACCTGTGTCTCTGTATTGGATGGGATGTGGTACCTGTGTATGGATGGGGATGTGGTACCTGTGTCTGTGTATGGATGAGGATGTGGTACCTGTGCCTGGGTATTGGATGGGATGTGGTACCTGTGTCTGTGTATTGGATGGGGATGTGGTACCTGTGTCTGTGTATGGATGGGGATGTGGTACCTGTGTCTGGGTATTGGATGGGATGTGGTACCTGTGTCTGTGTATTGGATGGGGATGTGGTACCTGTGCCTGGGTATTGGATGGGGATGTGGTACCTGTGTCTGTGTATGGATGAGGATGTGGTACCTGTGCCTGGGTTTTGGATGGGATGTGGTACCTGTGTCTGTGTATGGATGGGGATGTGGTACCTGTGTCTGTGTATGGATGGGGATGTGGTACCTGTGTCTGTGTATGGATGGGGATGTGGTACCTGTGTCTGTGTATGGATGGGGATGTGGTACCTGTGTCTGTGTATGGATGGGGATGTGGTACCTGTGTCTGGGTATTGGATGGGATGTGGTACCTGTGTCTGTGTATTGGATGGGGATGTGGTACCTGTGCCTGGGTATTGGATGGGGATGTGGTACCTGTGTCTGTGTATGGATGAGGATGTGGTACCTGTGCCTGGGTTTTGGATGGGATGTGGTACCTGTGTCTGTGTATGGATGGGGATGTGGTACCTGTGTCTGTGTATGGATGGGGATGTGGTACCTGTGTCTGTGTATGGATGGGGATGTGGTATCTGTATCTGTGTCTGGGTATTGGATGGGGATGTGGTATCTGTGTCTGGGTATTGGATGGGGATGTGGTACCTGTGTCTGGATATTGGATGGGGATGTGGTACCTGTGTCTGGATATTGGATGGGGATGTGGTACCTGTGTCTGGGTATAGGATGGGGATGTGGTACCTGTGTCTGGGTATTGGATGGGGATGTGGTACCTGTGTCTGGGTATTGGATGGGGATGTGGTACCTTTGTCTGGGTATTGGATGGGGATGTGGTACCTGTGTCTGGGTATTGGATGGGATGTGGTACCTGTGTCTCGGTATTGGATGGGATGTGGTACCTGTGTCTGGGTATTGGATGGGATGTGGTACCTGTGTCTGGGTATTGGATGGGATGTGGTACCTGTGTCTGGGTATTGGATGGGGATGTGGTACCTGTGTCTGTGTATTGGATGGGATGTGGTACCTGTGTCTGTGTATGGATGGGGATGTGGTACCTGTGTCTGGGTATTGGATGGGGATGTGGTACCTGTGTCTGGGTATTGGATGTGATGTGGTACCTGTGTCTGGGTATTGGATGGGATGTGGTACCTGTGTCTGGGTATTGGATGGGGATGTGGTACCTGTGTCTGTGTATTGGATGGGATGTGGTACCTGTGTCTGTGTATGGATGGGGATGTGGTACCTGTGTCTGTGTATTGAATGGGGATGTGGTACCTGTGCCTGGGTATTGGATGGGGATGTGGTACCTGTGTCTGGGTATGGATGGGGATGTGGTACCTGTGTCTGTGTATGGATGGGGATGTGGTACCTGTGTCTGTGTATTGAATGGGGATGTGGTACCTGTGCCTGGGTATTGGATGGGGATGTGGTACCTGTGTCTCTGTATTGGATGGGATGTGGTACCTGTGTATGGATGGGGATGTGGTACCTGTGTCTGTGTATGGATGAGGATGTGGTACCTGTGCCTGGGTTTTGGATGGGATGTGGTACCTGTGTCTGTGTATGGATGGGGATGTGGTACCTGTGTCTGTGTATGGATGGGGATGTGGTACCTGTGTCTGTGTATGGATGGGGATGTGGTACCTGTGTCTGTGTATGGATGGGGATGTGGTATCTGTGTCTGGGTATTGGATGGGATGTGGTATCTGTGTCTGGGTATTGGATGGGGATGTGGTACCTGTGTCTGTGTATTGGATGGGGATGTGGTACCTGTGTCTGTGTATGGATGAGGATGTGGTACCTGTGCCTGGGTTTTGGATGGGATGTGGTACCTGTGTCTGTGTATGAATGGGGATGTGGTACCTGTGTCTGTGTATTGGATGGGGATGTGGTACCTGTGTCTGGGTATTGGATGGGGATGTGGTATCTGTGTCTGGGTATTGGATGGGGATGTGGTACCTGTGTCTGGGTATTGGATGGGGATGTGGTATCTGTGTCTGGGTATTGGATGGGATGTGGTACCTGTGTCTGGGTATTGGATGGGATGTGGTACCTGTGTCTCGGTATTGGATGGGATGTGGTACCTGTGTCTGGGTATTGGATGGGATGTGGTACCTGTGTCTGGGTATTGGATGGGATGTGGTACCTGTGCCTGGGTATTGGATGGGATGTGGTACCTGTGTCTGGGTATTGGATGGGGATGTGGTATCTGTGTCTGGGTATTGGATGGGGATGTGGTATCTGTGTCTGGGTATTGGATGGGGATGTGGTACCTGTGTCTCGGTATTGGATGGGATGTGGTACCTGTGTCTGGGTATAGGATGGGGATGTGGTACCTGTGTCTGGGTATTGGATGGGGATGTGGTACCTGTGTCTGGGTATTGGATGGGGATGTGGTATCTGTGTCTGGGTATTGGATGGGGATGTGGTACCTGTGTCTGGGTATTGGATGAGGATGTGGTATCTGTGTCTGGGTATTGGATGGGGATGTGGTACCTGTGTCTGGGTATTGGATGGGGATGTGGTACCTGTGTCTGGGTATTGGATGGGGATGTGGTACCTGTGTCTGGGTATTGGATGGGGATGTGGTACCTGTGTCTGGGTATAGGATGGGGATGTGGTACCTGTGCCTGGGTATAATGGATTCAAAGCACAGGTGTCCTTTTTGGGTGTTTTTTGTGTGATGTGGGATAGGGAAGTTACACGCTGCCGCCTGGGAGTAATGAGAGGAGAGCGCGGGCTGGTTTTATGTGTATATAAATTGCAGCGGTGTATATATACATAATAAGTATAGTCAGACGCGGCCGCACTCCGGGACTTGTTAAAAAAGTTTATTAATTAAATTAAACCTGTGTCGACGTTTCTGCTCCATCCGGAGCTTTCCTCAGGACAACCGGATACTCTTGTTTAAATCTGGAGCTGGCACCGGCAGCGACATTAAAGTGAGTGTGAGTGCGCGGCCGTCTGGATATACATTATCTCACACGTCTATTTCCCAAAGGCCACCTCTGGATGTGACACTGAGCACGTGCACTCAACTTGATTACTAGACCATGGCGAGGCCTGGGACCTGTCCTGTTGAGGCTAGGGTCAGACTAGCGCAGTTTTAACGTGCGTTTAGCCACACAAAATCACGGCCGTACTAGCAGCAAATGACGTCCAATGCCGGGGAACATACGACGAACGGCCGCACGAAAGTTCGTCCGCGCAACGCAAGTGGCCAACGAATGCATTTTTTCGAGAACGTGAAACCGCTAGTACTGACGTACAGAGTGCGCTGCGGCCGCATAGCGGCGTGTGTGCGTGATTAGGAGACGTCAGACGCTGCTAATGTCCGGCCAACATAACGTCCAGACGCAAAAAGGGTTTTATTGATGATCCGTACAAAATCACGGACGAAAATGCGCATCGTATGACCGCTATCGCTTATTCCGGGGAAAAATACGTCCATTCGTTCGAACGCACTTTTTCACGGACAACGTGAAAAAATGCGTTCGTCTGACCCTAGCCTAAACCGCTCTATAGTCTTGGCCAGAGTGAGAGCGATAACACCAAATTTAACACACCTACTCCCCATTCACACCTGAGACCTTGTAACACTAATGAATCACATGACACCCGGGAGGGAAAATGGCTAATTGGGCCCAATTTGGAGCTTTTCTCTTAGGGGTGCCGTCCCTTATGTTGGCAGCAGTTTAGACAGTAATGGCTGTGTGTGTTGCGTTATTTGAGGGACAGTAAATTCACACTGTTACACAAGCTGCGCACTCACTGCTTTACATTGTAACAAAGTGTCATTTCTTCAGTGGGAGAAGATATAATAAAATATTTACAAAAATGTGAGGGTGTAATCACTTCTGTGAAATCGTGTATCTATAATCTCCCAGTCCTGATGGGGGAGGATGTGAACATGACCCCTCCGCTTCACTCCCACATCCTGTTTATAAGAGTCTTTGTGCAAGTACCCGGGATATTAATTCCCTGCGGTTTCTCACCATCATTCCCACTAATCTGCTAAACTTCCGCCTGGGAGCCGGTCCTCACAGAACTCCCATCACACACAGCCGCATCGCAAAGCCAAGAAACATCACTGTTGTTCTATTGGGAAAGTGGAGTAAAGTGTAAAGCAGGGCTCAAACATCCAGCCCCCTGGTGATGTCCTTTGAATACACCCCACACAATACAATGGTGTGAGTCGGTGACTGACCCATTCACTCCATTCTATGACCAAAGCCACACAGTGAGGAGCAAGTGATGGAATGATACAAAATATCACACAATGGATGCACCCAGTGACACATAGAAAATATCACACAATGGATGCACCCAGTGACACATATAGAGGAAAATATCACACAATGGATGCACCCAGTGACACATATAGAGGAAAATATCACACAATGGATGCACCCAGTGACACATATAGAGAAAAATATCACACAATGGATGCGCCCAGTGACACATATAGAGGAAAATATCACACAATGGATGCATCCATTGACACATATAGAGGAAAATATCACCCAATGGATGCACCCAGTGACACATATAGAGGAAAATATCACACAATGGATGCACCCAGTGACACATATAGAGGAAAATATCACACAATGATGCACCCAGTGACACATATAGAGAAAAATATCACACAATGGATGCGCCCAGTGACACATATAGAGGAAAATATCACACAATGGATGCATCCAGTGACACATATAGAGGAAAATATCACACAATGGATGCACCCAGTGACACATATAGCATATAGAGGAAAATATCACACAATGGATGCGCCCAGTGACACATATAGAGGAAATATTTTCTTAAGTAAACATACAAGATAAAAACAAAACACATGTAAGATATCAGCAACAAGAAATAAACACAATAAGGATGTGTCATTTTATGGTCGTACTGGCCCTTTAATGGAAAATCAATAAACATAAGTTTTAAGAGTGCATGAGCGCATCCCGCAAGACTTTTTAAAGATTGTGCAATATATATATAATGTAAGGATTTTACCAGGAAGGATACATTGAGATTTCTCTCGTTTTCAAGAATGTCCTGGGTTCAAGAACATTAAATTGTTACAGAAATACAAAGTAATACAATGCAAGATATAAAAATAACAACAAAAAAAACACAAATATACAGATTAACAGAAAAATAAATATGTAGGGAATAGTCACTATGTTACATGTTTGCAGGTGCATTCTGTATATAGTCACTGTGTTACATGTTTACATTTTTATTATTATTATTCTTTATTTATAAAGCGCCAGCATATTCCGCAGCGCTGTACAATAGGCACAGTATAGACAGGGTTACAATACATTGAACAACATTTGACAAACAGTACAGGAGGAGATGAGGCCCTATTCCCGTAGGAACTCACAATCTAGGAGGGTTGGAAACAGGAGGAGAGGACTGTAAGGTGAGAGTGATTGATGGTTGCGTCAGTGAGTTGGGTGGTAGGCTTCCCTAAATAGGAACGTTTTAAGGGAGTGTTTGAAGGAAGAGAAGTTAGGGGAAAGTCTGACAGCACGAGGGAGATTGTTCCAGAGAGTGGGGGCTGCGCGTGAGAAATCCTGCAGTCTATCATGGGAAGAGGTGATGCGGGGAGAAGCTAGGCGCAGGTCACTGTTTGACCTTAGGGAGCGGGCTGGGGTGTATTTGGTGATTAGTGAGGACAGGTAGTGGGGAGCTGAGTTAGTGAGGGTTTTGTAGGTAAGGATAAGGATTTTGAACTTAATTCTGCAGTGGATGGGGAGCCAGTGAAGGGACTCGCAGAGGGGAGCGGCAGAGACAGAGCGGCGGGTGAGGTGAATTAGCCTGGCGGAGGCGTTCAGGATGGATTGTAGGGGGAGAGGCGGGACAGAGGGAGGCCAGATAAGAGATTATTGCAATAGTCGAGTCGGGAGATTACCGGGCGTGTATGAGTTGTTTTTGTGGTGACAGCGGTAAGAAATGGCCGAATTCTGGAAATATTACGCAGTTGGTATCGGCAGGAGGAGGAAAGAGACTTGATGTGGGGGATGAAGGAAAGAGCAGAGTCAAGTGTAACTCCAAGACAGCGAACTTGGTTTGATGGGGAGATGGTGATACCCTCCACCATGATAAAGAAGTCAGGAGGTGGGGAGGCATTGGAGGGAGGAATAAGTAGGAGCTCAGTCTTTGACATGTTGATCTTTAGGTGGTGGGAGGCCATCCAGGAGGAGATGCCAGATAAACAGTCACTGACTTTTGAGAGGACAGGGGCATTCTGTAAATAGTTACATGTTTACAGGTGCATTCTGTATTGAGGTATGTTAATAGGGAGCTCTTGAGTGAATTTAGACTGGGGGAAGATTTGATGGCGTCTGGGAGGTTATTCCATATTTGTGGTGCTCTGTAGGAAAATGAGGATCGAGTCACTTTCTTTTTGTATTGTGGTATTGTAAGTAAGGTGCAGGTCCTGGATCGGAGGTTATAGGATGAGGGAACTGCTGGGTGGAAGCAGTCTATTCAGGTAGGGTGGTAGCTTCCCAAAAGCTCTTAAACACCAGATTGGAAAGGTGAAGGGTGCGTCTAGATTTCAGTGATGGCCAGTTTAGTTCTTTTAACATGTCACAATGGTGGGTCATGTAGTTACATTGTAATGCAAAGCGGCAGAATGAGTTATACAGTGTAGTAAGTTTATGAAGGTGTGTTTGCGGGGCAGCTGCATACACTACATCTCCGTAATCCATAGCCGGCATAAACATTTGTTGTACAATCTGCTTTATTACCGCGGGGCTCAGGCAGGATTTGTTTCTGTACAGGGCGCCTAGTTTGGGGTCAAGTTTAGATGAGAGTTTTTCAATGTGGGGCCAAAGGATAGATTTGGGTCCAACCACATACCTAGATATTTGAGAGAAGTGACTGAGGTCAGTGTGCCATTTGATTTTGTCCCAACACATAGATGGGGATTTTGCAATTTATATAGTTTAGGTGCGGTTCCAAAGAAATAAAATATATATATATATATATAAAAAAAATTGTTGTTTTTCTGTTGGCTTCCTTTACGCCCTATTGATTCGATCACAACAAAATTATGTGGTGTAAACGTTCTCCCGCCTCGGCAGACGCGTTTCATTACCGCCCGCGACCCTGTGGTTTGTAAAGCAGCCTCTCTGTGTAATTATCTTGTTTGTGTCAGGCCTGTTGTTGCCGATGGGTTTCATACGTTGGAATAACACGACGTTAGAAAACGAGTTGGCTGATAGCTGCGAGCCTCTGTCTGTCTGTAACTAGATCTTTTTAATCATTATTTTTATCATTGTGTTGTTTATCCAGTCCGGACTCGCGTCGCGAAGGGTTAAACATAGGTGGACTTTGTTCCTTTTTCGCTTCCTCAAAAGTGTCGAGGTGACAAAACCACGCGGGCACGACCGATAAATCACCTCAGCAATGCGATTAAATAATGGAAATCGACTTCTTCCATCGTCGCGGGAAACGGAAAAGGCAGCCGCGCCCTGCGGGTCATAGATAGTGCGCACCTTAAGTCACCCTGTTTAGGAGGGACAGATTCTATTTTTTTTTTCTCCCAATGTCCCTCTTTTTAGGGGCTCCTCTGTATATTCAGGGTGTGCGGGTGTCTTTTTAGGGGCTCCTTCATATATTCAGGGTGTGCGGGTGTCTTTTTAGGGGCTCCTCTGTATATTCAGGGTGTGTGGGTGTCTTTTTAGGGGCTCCTCTGTATATTCAGGGTGTGCGGGTGTCTTTTTAGGGGCTCCTCCATATATTCAGGGTGTGTGGGTGTCTTTTTAGGTGTTCCTCCATATATTCAGGGTGTGCGGGTGTCTTTTTAGGGGTTCCTCCATATATTCAGGGTGTGCGGGTGTCTTTTTAGGGGCTCCTCCATATATTCAGGGTGTGTGGGTGTCTTTTTAGGGGCTCCTCCATATATTCAGGGTGTGCGGGTGTCTTTTTAGGAGCTCCTCCATATATTCAGGGTGTGCGGGTGTCTTTTTAGGAGCTCCTCCATATATTCAAGGTGTGAGGGTGTCTTTTTCATGTTTCAGCACCCCAGTAAAATTAATTTAACGGGAGATAATGTTGTTGTGTTTTTTTCACTTTAGGATTTATTTTTGTTTGTTTTTTTTGTTTTTTAATATATCTTATGAAATTTAAGTTTCAAACTTTGTAAAACCGCCGCTGTGTAAAATTTGGAGGACGCCTCTTGCACCGTCTCACCGGCCACACACACTGTTGCACAAGTATAACTGTAAACCACAACCCCTGGCCGGTTACAATGTTGCATTTTGGGTAACTAGTTTATTTAATCTTCTCCAAATGTAAACAAATTATACCCCTTCATGGGTGAATCTCAGTCAACCCTTGGTGTGAACCTTGGATCACCTGATCGGCCATATTTTCCAGGACGCCTGTCTCCTGCATGTGAAGGTGCTTCCCAGCAGTATGTAGAATTCATACGCTGCAGGAAGGAATTGATTTCACAAACCATCCTGCTTTATCTCTTTTTAACAGGGCTTGATACAAACCTTGACTCGTCCCTCCTTAGCCTCAGCCGTGCCGTGTGACAGCCTGTGGGTTTAAAGGGACACGCTGTAACAAAGAGTGTCCTTTTATTGCCCTTAAATTACAAGTCGGATCCTGCTGACATCCTCTGCCCAATTACTTTTTTTATACATTGTTTTTTTTATTTACTTTTTATTTTAGTTGATTTTACTCTCCTTTTGTCCCTCGCCACGTTTTACTCCTCCTCTTCGGCTCATTGTGCTTTATTACGCAATTTAATTGGCTGTGACGTTTGTGTAGGATCCAGAAATTTCGCACCGTTCAGAACCTGCGCATTTTACGTACACAAGTTCTGTTGCGCCTGCGCAGAGCGATGGGTCGGAGCTGCACGCGCATGCACAGATCTGATCGATCGCTGCCTCTCTGAGACCGCTCACTACAGCGATTGTTCTCAGAGGGTGACGTCAGCCGCTCTCTGTGTGTGACATCACTAGTGACCGATCTGGTGACCGGCAGGTGGGAAATTCAAAATCCTGGCTGCTGGTGACTCTTGGTGAGATGAAAGAAACTCTTCTGCTTCACCCCACAATATCATCAGTTTGGGGCAGGAAAGGGGGAAGACCGGGATGCACCCCTCACATCCTGACCACTAAACCACTGAAGTGCTCAGGATGAGTAGAGTGTCGATCTAATACAACGAGCGGAAGAAAGAGACGCGCAGGCAACGATTAGAGACTACTGTTGGTTTAGTTGTATATTGACCGGCGCTATTCGTCTGCTTAATGTTTACATTGAACTAATGGCAAACACAGCGCTCAGCCCTACCGCAACATCACGTTTCAACCACATTACTGTTTTAGAGTGGAAAGTGGCCGATAAAAGGCAGCGGCTCGCTTTGAAACACTTTATTTATATTACATTTATGTATTTATTTGTTTTATTGACAAATATTTATATCAGGTGAAACTTGTATGTATGTACTGTATGTATGTATGTATGTATGTATGTGTGTGTTTTATTATTGCAGAAGCCACTTGCACATCACAGCAATTCGATGAATTGCATCCCAGAGCTCCTGTGCCACATTCCCCATATGCAGCAAGGAACTCTGGGTAGGATATGCATATGACATCTGTCCCACTTTTATGCATCCGGGGTCTGTATTTACATATATATATATGTGTATGTATATGTATGTTATACTGGGTGTGTGTCCCTTATCTGAAATACTTTAAAAAAAAAACACACACATTTTCTTGACATCACAAGTGTAAAATCCCACCGCTGACACCATGCGACGAGGACAAACTGATTAAAATCCCGTATTAACGGCCCTCAGGCTGTGTGTATAAGGTGTGTATAAGGTGTGTGTGAAATGAAACATAAATGGATTGTGTGTTTAGACTTGGGTCCCCGAGACATCTCATTATTATATGCAAATATTCCAAAATCCACCCAAATCCAAACACTTCTGGCCCTGAGCATTTCAGCTGAGAGATACTCGGCCTGTGTGTGTATTTCTTTATATATACAGTATAAATACACATGAGCTGTAACGGACGACTCTCCAGCAGTAATAAAAGAAAAATCCCGTCTCGGCTTTCTCTTGCATCTCCCGTCCTTGTTATACATTGTTTATATTATTTGTTTGTATTCATTGTGTGTTGTTATATTACAAACACATGCTACAAAGCCAGTGTATTTTCCATTCTGCACCTCACGCCGCCCGCCTCGCTCTCACCGTGTTGTTAAACACAATCTGCTCACACAGATTTACTGTCATCTTTTATCCCTCTGTTTAATGATTTTGTTTCCCACAGCTTAATAAAAAATGTTTTCATGAAAATAAATCAGGAATTTATTTTACTGTTACAATACAAGAATTTTAAACCATTCTTTTCACTTTCTCTTTTTACTTCTCTCTCTCTCCCTCTCACTCTCGCTCCTTCTCTTCCTCTCTCTTTTCCCCTCTCTTACTCTCGCCCTCTACCCCTCCTTCACACTCTTCCTCCCTCTCCTTCCCTTTCCCTCCCTTTCCCTCACTCTTGTGCTCTCTTCCTCTCCCTCTCTCTTCCTCTTTCCCCCTCTCGCTCACGCTCTTCCCCTCTCACTCTTTCTCACTCTCTTCTTCTCTCTCCTCTTTTCCTTTCTGTGTTCCCCTCTCTCTCACGCTCTTCCCCTCTCTCTCCTTCTATATTTTCCTCTCTCTCTCTCTCTCCCTTTCTCTCCCTTCCTTTCCCTCTCTCTTCCTTTCCCTCTCTCTTCCTTTCCCTCTCTCTTCCTTTCCCTCTCTTTCCCCCCCTTTCCCTCTTCCGCTCTTTCTCTCTTCCTCTCTTCCCCACCTTTCTCTCTTCCTCTCTTTCCCCCCCTTTCTCTCTTCCTCTCTTTTCCCCCCCTTTCTCTCTTCCTCTCTTTTTCCCCCCCTTTCTCTCTTCCTCTCTTTTTTCCCCCCCCTTTCTCTCTTCCTCTCTTTCCCCCTTTCTCTCTTCCTCTTTCCCCCCCCTTTTCTCTCTTCCTCTCTTTTTTCCCCCCTTTCTCTCTTCCTCTCTTTTCCCCCCCTTTTCTCTTCCTCTCTCCCCCCCTTTCTCTCTTCCTCTCTTCCCCCCTTTCTCTCTTTCCCCCCTTTCTCTCTTCCTCTCTTTCCCCCCCCCTTTCTCTCTTCCTCTCTTTTCCCCCCTTTCTCTCTTCCTCTCTTTTTTCCCCCCTTTCTCTCTTCCTCTCTTTTTTTCCCCCCCTTTCTCTTTTCCTCTCTTTCCCCCCCTTTCTCTCTTCCTCTCTTTCCCCCCCTTTCTCTCTTCCTCTCTTTTTCCCCCCCTTTCTCTCTTCCTCTCTTTTCCCCCCCCTTTCTCTCTTCCTCTCTTCCCCCCTTTCTCTCTTCCTCTTTCCCCCCCTTTCTCTCTTCCTCTCTTTTTCCCCCCTTTCTCTCTTCCTCTCTTTCCCCCCCTTTTCTCTTCCTCTCTTCCCCCCCTTTCTCTCTTCCTCTCTTCCCCCCTTTTTCTCTTTCCCCCCCTTTTCCTTTTTCTCTTTCCCCCCCTTTCTCTCTCCTCTCTTTTCCCCCCTTTCTCTCTCCTCTCTTTTTCCCCCCTTTCTCTCTTCCTCTCTTTTTCCCCCCTTTCTCTTTTCCTCTTTCCCCCTTTCTCTCTTCCTCTCTTTCCCCCCTTTCTCTCTCCTCTCTTCCCCCCTTTTCTCTTCCTCTCTTTCCCCCCTTTCTCTCTTCCTCTTTCCCCCCTTTCTCTCTTCCTCTCTTTTTCCCCCCTTTCTCTCTTCCTCTCTTTTTCCCCCCTTTCTCTTTTCCTCTCTTTCCCCCTTTCTCTTTTCCTCTCTTTCCCCCCTTTCTCTCTTCCTCTCTTTCCCCCCTTTCTCTCTTCCTCTCTTTCCCCCCTTTCTCTCTTCCTCTCTTTCCCCCCTTTCTCTCTTCCTCTCTTCCCCCCCTTTCTCTCTTCCTCTTCCCCCCTTTCTCTCTTCCTCTCTTCCCCCCCTTTCTCTCTTCCTCTCTTTCCCCCCCTTTCTCTCTTCCTCTCTCTTCCTCCCCCTTTCTCTCTTCCTCTCTTTCCCCCCCCCTTTCTCTCTTCCTCTCTTTCCCCCCCTTTCTCTCTTCCTCTCTTTCCCCCCCCTTTCTCTCTTCTCTCTTCCCCCCTTTCTCTCTTCCTCTCTTTCCCCCTTTCTCTCTTCCTCTCTTTCCCCCTTTCTCTCTTCCTCTCTTTCCCCCCCTTTCTCTCTTCCACCCCCTCTCTCTCTTCCCCTCTCCCCCATTGTGTTTATTTATTTTTTTGTAACTTATTACTATTATCATCATCACCATTTATATAGCGGTAACAGTTTCTGTACCATTTTATAATAAGAGCGGGGGGATCAAGTTTTCAAACAAACCTGGTAACCTGAGCTGAAATGTACAGAGGACTCTGCTCCTAATGAGCTTACAGTCTCATCCCAATGTGTTTTATATTCCTTTTCCCTCTTCCTGATTGGCTGCCTGTTTTCCATAAGCTGTCCAGGTGGCACATGAAATGTTTTGGCTGGATTCCATATAAACTGAGTGAATTTAATTGTTATTGGTTTTAAATTGGATAGCGGGACTGTCCCACAAATCCAGGACTGTTTGCAAGGCTGGACTTTAATGATAAAAGTTCTTGGTTAGTAAGGGGTTAACAGGGATAGCCCGAGTGCTTTTTGGATAACTTACTCTGCTTAAAAATGATTCTGAGATCCAAAGTATGCGACTATTTGGCGTCTTCGACTCTCGCAGCCAGTGTACACAGTGCCTTCATGGAATGGAGAGTTTCCCTGGAGGATCAGCGCTTGTTCCAGGCAACAATATACAATCCTCGGGGGGCTTTGATCAGCACGTTCTGGGAGCTGGTTGTTATTTTTCTCTGTTCTTCCGCTTTCTATTATATTGTGTGAATTACTGGAAAATCACTCTGTCTTTATTTATTTTCTAGTAAAAAATGTTTACAGATGAAAAGCAATAAAACACACAGTAATGTGCAGAGTGTATGAGTGTATCACAGAGCTCCACAGCAATAAAACTCAGTAATGTGGGGTGTGTATGAGGGTGAGTTTTATTGCTGTGCAGCTCCGATACGCTCATACACATCGGAGCTGCACAGCAATAAAACTCACCCTCATACACACTCCACATTACTGTGAGTTTTATTGCTGTGTAGCTCTGATACGCTCATACACACCGCACATTACTGTGTGTTTAGTTGCCGTGGAGCTCTGTGATACACATTGCATATTACTGTGAGTTTTATTGCTGTGTAGCTCTGTGATACAGTAATGTGGGGCGTGTATGAGTGTATCACAGAGCTACACAGCAATAAAACTCACAGTAATATGCAATGTGTATCACACAGCTCCACGGCAATTAAACACACGCTCATACACACCGCACATTACTGTATCAGAGCTACACAGCAATAAAACTCACAGTAATGTGGAGTGTGTATGAGGGTGAGTTTTATTGCTGTGCAGCTCCGATGTGCGGTGTGTATGAGCGTATCGGAGCAGCACAGCAATAAAACTCACCCTCATACACACCCCACATTACTGTGAGTTTTATTGCTGTGTAGCTCGGATACGCTCATACACACCGCACATTACTGTGTGATACACATTGCATATTACTGTGAGTTTTATTGCTGTGTAGCTCTGTGATACACTCATACACGCCCCACATTACTGTATCACAGAGCTCCACAGCAATAAAACTCACAGTAATATGTAGTGTGTATGAGCATATAATAGAGATCCATGGTGCATTACTGTGAGCCTTAGTGCTGTGAAGCTCTGTGAGGCAGTGTGTTGTGTTGTAGTACATGTATACGTTAACTGCGTACTGTTTGTATTACACAACACATTGCACATACTACATTGTAATTTTTAAACCACAATAACACTTGCATAACTGTAAGATAAAAGTGTTTTTTTATCTAGCTTTGCATAATCAGGAATGCGAGAAGGAACTCCCAACTAAGTGGAGATATAATATTGTACAGTATTTTGAAATGCAGGGTCACGAGGTCTCTACAGATTGCAGCTCTTGTATTTTGTAATAAGCTCGTGGAAATGCTGAATAATTTGTTGTGTAATAAAGAAAAGAACCATTCATTTGTTGTGTAAACTCACAGCGTCGGTCTGAAATATGCTGCGGATTGTGCCATTTAATCCATGCCGACGCAATGCGCCGAACTGAAGAACGAAATCACAGAAAAGGTTCAGGAGAATCTTTAATATCTTCCTCTAAATCCATTCACTGTTTATTTGCAAAACGTGAGAAAATTTTAGGTAGCAAATGCATTTCTATTAAACTTTCATAATTTGTTATCCCTTCTATAGCGCCAACAGTTACCGAAGCGCTGTACAATAAGCAATGGGAAATGGGACGAAATTACAAATATAGGCACTATAAACAAAAGGCGTAGAGGGAGCTTGTCAGATGAGCACGTAGGAGCGTGTTAACTCCTTGAGTGCTAGAAGTTTGTTTGGTACTGGTGTGTTTTTGTCACTCAGAGGATTTTTTGGGGTGGAGCAGGGGTATTGGTCTTTGAAAGTACATTGGAACACATGAAGTGATTGTAGAGCAGATTAATGAGTGTTAATGAGTTGTTTTAAGGTATTGTGTAATTAAAAGAACACTGTTCTAGTTATCAGAGGGAGGGGCTTGTTGTTTTGTGTATTTTTATTAATCTTTATAAAGCGCCAACATATTCCGCAGCGCTGTACAATGGGAGAGCACAAACCTGAGACCTACATGATAAATAAGGAAAAGACAACCCTGCCCGTAGGATAGCTAGTCTAGGAAATACAGCACTTTAACCAAGTGCTCAGCCAGACATCCCATGAGTTTACAATCTAAAGAATTACTTTTTTAATTGGCAACTGAGTCAGACTAATCTCACCAAAGAAAATGTTTTATGCAAAGTTCATTCCCTCCTTTATGTGCTGAGAATGTAAGCAAGCCAGCTATTCATCGCTGAGGAAAGGAATGTGACTTGTAGATCATTCATTATCTCAACAGGGCCTCCAATTTATCTTTCCCACTTCTTTGTTTAAATATTGTAATCCTTGAGGTATGAGAGGTGCTTCAAAGGAATAGGAATGCTTTTGGGTAAATATTTACCATGCTGTGGATTGCAGGGGATGTACGAGAGAACTTCACATATTAAGTGACATCCATGATTCCATTTCTTCCACTAATATTCCTTTAGCTCCTCTATTTTGGGCTAAAAATTGCAAAAGAAGTGTAACCTGTGCATAATGACAATAAACGTGAATCAGTAACAAAACGAATTTGCAATTTCAATAAGATTCACCAACAGGTCACTACTTAAGGCAGGGGTCGGCAACCGTGGCCCTTCAGATGTTTTCCAACTACAGATCTTATGATGCATTGCTCAACCACTCATCAGTTTTGCGGAGATTCATGGGAAATGTAGTTCTAGAACATCTGGAGGGCATGAATCAAGTGCGGCGAAACTATGTTGAATTCACTAGGGAACTACCACCGTAGTTTGTTGTGGTTTTCACCGTTCTTTCATTTCTGTCAAACTGATTCAGTGTAGTTTCCAAAAAAAAAAGCTGCTTCATCCAAGGAGAAATCTGATGCCATTCTGGGGTCAAGAAGGAATTTTTTTCCTTTTATGTTGCATATTGGCGAGCGCTTCAGACTGGGTTTTTTGCCTTCTTTTGGGTCAACTCAACGGCAGTAGGTGATGTGTGAGAGGCTGAACCCGATGGACGCATGTCTCCTTTTTTCAGCCTTTGTAAGTATGTAATATCTTGCTGATTTCCCACACTTCTGTTTTTAGGACTTCACGTGCGTGTGTTTGTATGAATATATATATATTATTAACATACATACTTATATTTCTTTAACATATGGTTTAAGCACCTCTTGGATGTCTGAAATCATACTGTGATGGATGGAATGTATCGTTTACAAATCTCGGCCTGTCGTCGTGTTTTATAGTGTTGGATCCGTAGTTTCTGACAACTGTCCAAACGCACACCTCGTGTACCTGCAGAGTAACAAGTCATCACTCGTCATAGATCTGTTTCCAGTGGAAAGGATGTTTAAACACAAATGAAAGCGGGTTATCTGTCCTCTTCCCAGCCTGGGAACTCTTGTGTATTCTTCTATAGGTGTGTCTATGTATCTTTGATATCATGATATTGGGTAATCAGACCCCCCCCCCCCACTTCCTGCAAGCTACTGGTAAAACACCTGACCGGTTGTAATTATTTTGTAACCAGCCTTATGAGCTCCCGTGTTTAAGGAAAGATTGACGCAGCGAAGGTAACGGTGGAGGAGGTTGAGTGAGGCTGGGGTCAGATGAGCGCATTTTGTACAGACTGTGCGTCCGTGCAGTACGGACGTACTTTCTGACTGACGACAAGGTAGTGGCCACACAGTCCGTTTTTTTTCACTGACGTATTATTTGACTGATGTAGCAGGGAAAATAAATTACAATGAAAGAACATTCTGTCCGTCAAAAATGCTGGACGTATAAATGCAGTCCGTCTGACCACGTTCCATCACTCACACACAAAGCTATGTGGACGTTGTGGACGTGGCGCACTCTGCACGTCCGTTCTAGCAGTATTACGCTCTTGCCTAACCTGCGTCCGTTTGCAGCGTCCGTCAGCCCCCGCACTTCTGTGCGCACGTACTTCGTGTGTGGGGCTCCATTTAACACAATTGTATGCTATCACGGACGTACTTATGTGCGGCAACACGGACGTTAACACTGCGTTCGTCTGACCCCAGCCTGAGTCACATGTTTCCGTACGCGTCAAAATCAGGAGCTATGGCTGCGCCTCTGCCATTGTTGGCAATATTAGTCGATTGAAGCACTTATTACGCAAGAGAAAGTCCCTCCTGTCCGATTAGATTGGGAGGGGGTGAGGCGTGCAGGTATAGTACCCATAAACCCCGGACAGTTTATTTTTAAACTGGAAACCTGTGATAATAAATACATAGAATTTCGGTTTGGATTTACGGTTCCGGGTCTGTAGATGTGGATGGAGGGGACCGGGGAATCGCTACACTTTGAGGAAGCTTTAACAAAGTCATGTGATCTGAAAAAAGTGCAAAAGTGCGACAAATCAATAAAAAAGGGGCAATTGTCATGGAAACCAACGGAATCCCGATTTGAGGTTCATTTGTTGACTCATAGAGCTGTTCTCTGGCTGTCACTGGGCGACGGGCTCGCTTTTAAGGCCCGTTGACCCCTCGCATGCTTTCTTCTCTTTATTTAGCACAGGAAGGTCACTAGGACGTGGTATTTTGGGACTTGCAGCAGGGACTCTCCCCGTGCCAGCACGGTATTAAAGTGACACCAAATAATGTCGGATGTGAGGTGACAGGCGTGCTGTGAGGACACTGTCTCTGCAAATGCCAGGAAATGTATCCTTGCAAAGTGTTGTTACTGGTTTTATTATTATTATTTTTCACCTTCCAGCCTGCTACTGTCTATAAGGACCCCAAATAACGCTGTCACACCCCACCATTAGCAGTGGTATGCTTGCCAGGCCCACCATGTTTTCTAGGTCACATATGATTCATATGTGCTCTCTTGATGGCAGCACATGAAAAGTGCTCCCCTGCAGTATGCAGAAACAGGGGGTGACAGTCCATGATACGTCCAGGGGCCCAGTGGCTTCAGGGGGCCCAGACTCTAGTCATACCCTGTGCAGCTTGTCTAGAAGTCACAGATGTAAGGGTCTCTCCATGCCAACCAGGACTGGCCCACCAAGATGCCAAGAAATTTCCTGGTGGACCGTGGCATCTGGGGCCGGTAAGAGCGCTCTGACTCCTCACTGAGAGAGCAACTAGTATTGTCTGTGTCAGGTAGAGATGCGGATCAAATGCTCTCGCACCAGGGAACATTATTTATTCGCTTACTGGACCGGCAGGTTTACTGAAATGAGCAGCGACACAAAGGGGGTCCCAAATACTAAATCAGGTAGGGGCCCCAAGATTTACGATGACAGCTCTGTGAAGAAAGCATATGTTGCAAGTATGGATCAGGGGCGGCAATAGGGCACTGCCCGAGGGCCCTGGCCTAGGAGGGGACCCCATGAAGACCCCCTAAGAGTTAACTAAACCTACCCTTCAGAGGGCTCCCACACCACTGACCATAAAATGATGGGGATATTGTACAATCAGCCAACTTTAGAGAAATAAATTCTGTACATATGGGCATGGCTTGTGTTCGAGGTGGCTTGCACGTGGAATTGCACAACAAGGGGTAGGCTTGTGCACCTTCTTTTTTTTTTTTTCGGTTCGTTCGTATTTTGTAAATTTTCGTTTCGGCAGATTTCCGTTTCGGTTCCTTTTTCGTATCGACTTTTTTCGTGATTTTGGAAATTTTCGTGTTTTTCAGAACGTCTGTTCTCCTCGTTTCAAAGTGTCTATTCGTTTTGACGTAAACGAATGGTTTTTCGGATACGATAATGCTGCCGATACGATAATTCTGCCATTGAGATTTCTCATGTTTTACATTGAGAGTTCTCATGTTTTACAAGAAGGATACATTGAGATTTCTCATGTTTTAGAAGAAAGATACATTGAGATTTCTCATTTTTTACAAGAAGGATACATTGAGATTTCTCATGTTTTACAAGAAGGATACATTGAGATTTCTCATGTTTTACAAGAAAGATACATTGAGATTTCTCATTTTTTACAAGAAGGATACATTGAGATTTCTCTGGTTTCCCGGGAAGGATACATTGAGATTTCTCATGTTTTACAAGAAGGATACATTGAGATTTCTCATGTTTTACAAGAAGGATACATTGAGATGTCTCATGTTTTACAAGAAGGATACACTGAGTTTTCTCTGGTTTCCCGGGAAGGATACATTGAGATTTCTCTGGTTTTACAAGTAGGATACATTGAGTTTTCTCTGGTTTCCCGGGAAGGATACATTGAGATTTCTCTGGTTTTACAAGTAGGATACATTGAGATTTCTCTGGTTTCCCGGGAAGGATACATTGAGATTTCTCATGTTTTACAAGAAGGATACATTGAGATTTCTCATGTTTTACAAGAAGGATACACTGAGTTTTCTCTGGTTTCCCGGGAAGGATGCATTGAGATTTCTCTGGTTTTACAAGTAGGATACATTGAGATTTCTCTGGTTTCCCGGGAAGGATACATTGAGATTTCTCATGTTTTACAAGAAGGATACATTGAGATTTCTCTGGTTTCCTGGGAAGGATACATTGAGATTTCTCTGGTTTTACAAGAAGGATACATTGAGATTTCTCATTTTTTACAAGAAGGATTCATTGAGTTTTCTCTGGTTTCCCGGGAAGGATACATTGAGATTTCTCTGGTTTTACAAGAAGGATACATTGAGATTTCTCCGGTTTCCCGGTAAGGATACATTGAGATTTCTCTGGTTTTACAAGTAGGATACATTGAGATTTCTCTGGTTTCCTGGGAAGGATACATTGAGA
The DNA here is from genome assembly GCA_009667805.1 of Leptobrachium leishanense. Taxonomy (NCBI): domain Eukaryota; kingdom Metazoa; phylum Chordata; class Amphibia; order Anura; family Megophryidae; genus Leptobrachium; species Leptobrachium leishanense. The sequence goes on from CM019071.1 coordinate 139,643,116, forward strand.
TTTCTCATGTTTTACAAGAAGGATACATTGAGATTTCTCTGGTTTCCTGGGAAGGATACATTGAGATTTCTCTGGTTTTACAAGAAGGATACATTGAGATTTCTCATTTTTTACAAGAAGGATTCTTTGAGTTTTCTCTGGTTTCCCGGGAAGGATACATTGAGATTTCTCTGGTTTTACAAGAAGGATACATTGAGATTTCTCCGGTTTCCCGGGAAGGATACATTGAGATTTTTTTTTTGAGATGGGAATGATACAAAATCAGCGATATAAATACGATGTCCGAAATTACTGAAATGGAGCCGAAATCACGAATGGAACGAAAATTTATTTCGATTTTACATATTTCTAGTCCATTCGAAAAGTTTTAGTTTTGGCTCAAATTTGTTCGGATCTGCCGTTTTCGGATCTGAAAATTTTCGGAAAATCGGCCTAATCCGAATACACAAATCGGGAAATTTTGTGACAATCTCGAAACGCACATCCCTAACAAGGGGTACCGTGATCTTTAATTGCCCATGGGCCCCAAGGGTTGTGTCAGGCCGCCCTTGGTATGGATACTATAGTACAGACACGTGCACAGACCAAAAGTTTGCAGTTTGCTTATTCAGATCTATCCAAACATTTTCGGGTATGTCCAAAACGTTGGTGGTGCACATATTTTTAGCACCTATACCTCCCTCTATACTCTTACCCTCCTCCCCATTTATCTCCTCCAATTATGCTACCCTCACCTATACCCCTGAATGTTAGTTATGGTTAGGGTTACCCCTAGGGTTGGGTTACCGTCAGGCTTACTGGTTCTGTTTGTGATAGGTTTAGAGTTACTGTCTGCACCACTGTTGCTGCATATATTAGGGTTAAGGTTAAAATTTGGTCTAGGGTTAGGACTATGGTTACTTCTAGGGTTGGGTTACTGGCAGGGTTAGTGTTATGTTTATTGGATCTGATTGTGTTAGGGTTAGGGTTACTGTAAGGGTTACAGTTTATTATTATTATATTATTATACTTTATTTATAAAGCACCATCATATTCCGCAGCGCTGAACAATGGGAATGATACAGACAGGGTTACAAAACCTTGAACAACATTTGATAAACTGATACATGAGGAAACGAGGGCCCTATTGCCATGGGAACTCACAATCTAGAAGGGTTGGGGTGGAAACAAGAGGAGAGGACTGCAATGTGAGCGTGATGGACTGGTTGGGACAGTGATGTGTATTAGTGAGTTGGGTGGCAGACTTCCCCGTATGGAAATGTTTTATACGAGAGGGAGAGATGAAAATAGTGGAGGGGTTGGTGGTACAGAGGCAGGAGTTCCATTTTAGGATGAATGCAGAGTAAAAGAGTAGAAGAGACAGGGAGCACACTATTTCTGCATGTATTAGGGTAATGGTTAGAGTTAGGGTTAGTGCTAGGGTTAAGTTTAGGTCTAGGATTAGGATTAGCTTTGCTGTCAGGGTTACTGTTAAATTTACTGTTTCTGTTTGTGTTAGGATTAGGGTTACTGTTTGCGTTAGGATTAGGGTTACTGTTACTGTTTCTTAATGTATTAGAGTTAGGGTTACTGTTAATGTTTCTGTGTTAGGATTAGGGTTACTGTTTCTGTATGTATTAGAGTTAGGGTTACTGTTACTGTTTGTGTTAGGATTAGGTTTACTGTTTCTGTATGTATCTGTTAGTGTTAGGGGTACTGTTTCTGTATCTGTTAGTGTTAGGGTTCCTGTTACTGTTTCTGTATGTATTAGAGTTAGAGTTACTGTTACTGTTTGTGTTAGGATTAGGTTTACTGTTTCTGTATGTATCTGTTAGTGTTAGGGGTACTGTTTCTGTATCTGTTAGTGTTAGGGTTCCTGTTACTGTTTCTGTATGTATTAGAGTTAGGGTTACTGTTACTGTTTGTGTTAGGATTAGGTTTACTGTTTCTGTATGTATTAGAGCTAGGATTAGGGTTACTGTTTCTGTATGTATTAGAGTTAGGGTTAGTAGTTTACAAAGAGTGCACCTTTTTTCAGTTATCAAAATAATTCCCAATAGATCAAGAAGTTTTTGAATCGATTTGAAAACATTTTATAATTTTCATTCGTTTTGTCAATTCTGAAGATCGAATGTTGCCGAATTGAGAAAAAGCTGATATTTCACCCGAAATCAATTCAGTCGTAAAGAAATGCACATACCTGCTACAGTGTCACTTAGCTGTTAGTAAGTTATGCTTCCAGGTAAGGATGGGGTTTCTGCAGGTGGATGCTGCTTACCACCATCCTGCAACAATACTCTGTACGCGGAGAGGAAAAAAGCTGAGACTCAAAATGATAGGTACGGGAGGGTGACTCGTAACATTCAGTCTTCTTTTTTGGGGGGTTTGTCTTGTAATGGAAAACTGTATTTTAGCTTGTACACACATTAGGAGTGAATGAGTTTGCACGTTTTCGTTTCTTGTCTCACCTGCCAGGGAATCCCATTCGTGGGGCTTGTGTACACGATGCAGGTACTTAGATACTAAACAAACAAAATGTAAACTCGGTTTCCACTGAAACGTTTATTGTCTGGAGCTCGAAGGGCCCTGGGGTGCAAACACCAACAAAACCACCATGGCGCTGGTTTTGTGACGTGTTCAGGTAGAAATCTCCGGGGAACGACTGTCATTTTAATAAATGCTATCAAAAGCTCTTAAAGGGCCACGTTCCTGCACAGAAGGTGCTACAAGGAGCCCCCATTCGTGCCATCCCTGTCTCCAATCACACCATGTTTTCTGCATCTTATAATTCACAGTAAGCCGTCCTCTCGCTCAGATATATCATAGGAGGAAGCTGCGCCCCCATCTGCCTGTACATGTACTTGTACTCTGCTGTTATAGCTTTATACTGATATCCAGGGTAGGACTGACCATGAGGACACTAGGGCACTGCCCGAGGGCCTAGGCCTAGGTGGGGGCCCACTGAGGCGCCTCTAAGGCTTGGTTAGGCCGGTCCTTTCAGCGGAGTCCCGTTTTCATTTTGTAAATAGTGTGGAGAAACAAATTCTAAAATACAATCATGGCCATGGTCTTGGCCTATGTAACATGTGGTGGGGTGGCTTGCATGTGGGCAGGCACAACGGGACTCCGTGATTTCCTTTTGCCCGAGGGTCCCAAGAGTTGTCAGTCCGTCCCCGCTGATAACTGAACATATCTTCTTGAAACCCCCCGCTGTGTGCAAATCACCTCTGACCCTATGCCATGAAGCTGTTGGAGCATCCTGATTGGTCGAGTCGCTTCCTGGTTCACAGTTCTGCCGAAGCCGGTGGCAATGGCTGGCTATTTTGTGTAAACAACATGGCGGGGGGTTTACTTGTGAATTCAGGTCTCCACGCAAGAACTAATTTAAGGAACCAGAAAACTCCTTTTGTTAATTTCCTCCTGATTTCTGAGCTTTTTTTGGCCTAATTTCTACCTGTGGGACCCTCGGAGCATTAGGGCCTCCCAAAAAGCCACAATCCAATTATATAAATCAGATTATCAGCCCTCGTTTAGTTTCCCAGGACACGATTTGAAAAATGGTTCTTGTAGGAACGTCTGGACGTCAACCGCAACGTATACAACAAGGACAGACTACATGTCTGCGCCTTACCGTGATTTTACAGACCAGCCGGAGGGTTCTTGTTTCCTCCTAATCAGGCGAGATTGATCGCCCCAGGCATGTCTAATCTGGTTTCTCTCCCTCTCCTGGTTTGTGTCTGCCCGTGTCTATGCCCTGAATTCAATTAGCTAATGTAAGAAAGAATAAAATCCACATAAATATGACCTTTTGACCGCGACGCTCTACTAGAGCGATATCCATCAAGCCCATGTTCCTCCTGACAGAATCTCTGGACTTTCACCGTGGAATGGATGTTACATTATATGCATTGATTTTTTTTCTTTCTTCACTCATATTTTACAATTATGAGAGGTCCGTCTGATGGCCTCATAAAAATATATATTTTAAGCACAATAATTATAATTCCAAGATGGCCGCCTCGGCGTTGGGATGTATTGTTTGCGTGGCTAAAATGTACCTTTAGCTCTGACTAAAACCACTAATCTGTTGGAGAATATTAATCCAAACTGGTACAGAGGAAGAGAAATCCAAGTAAACGTACAGAAGCGCGTCCCGATGAATAATCTGACCGCCATGTTTGTTTCTTTTCACAGGGCAAAATGACCAGGGCCTGGGCTGCTGCGGCTGGCTCCTGGTGCTCATCTCCATCGTGCTCATGGTTGCCACTTTTCCCATATCTGTATGGATGTGTATAAAGGTAAAGCCCAAATATACTAATCTGTGAAACGTGGTCTGGTTGGGGGGTGCACGAGCTTTAGGATGTATGGACGGGGGGGGGGTGCCTGAGTTATAGGACATATGGGTGGGGGGTGCATGCGCTATAGGAGATGTGATTGGGGGGTGCACGAGTTATCCGACATATGGTTGGGGGAGTTCATCTGTTATAGGACCTATGGATGGAGTGGTGCATGAGTTATAGGACATGTGGTTGTGGGTGCATGAGTTCTAGGACATGTGGTTGGGGGGTCCATGATTTATAGGACATGTGGTTGTGGGTGCATGAGTTATAGGACATGTGGTTGTGGGTGCATGAGTTATAGGACATGTGGTTGGGGGTCCATGATTTATAGGACATGTGGTTGTGGGTGCATCAGTTATAGGACATGTGGTTGGGGGGTGCATGTGTTATAAGGCATGTGTTTGGGGGGCGTCCATGATTTAAGCATCTCACAATCCTACATTTCATAACTCATGCACCTCCCAAAAATGTCCTATAACTCCTCCACCCCACCAACAGTATGTCCCATATTTAATCCACTCCCCAATCCGTACGTCCCACAACTCATGGACCCACCCAACCATACATTTTATTAGTTATGGGACGTGTTTTGGTGGAGGGTCCATAGCTTATGGGACTATGGTTGGAGGATCCAGGAGTTACGAGATATATTGTTGAGTAGGCCATAGGTTATGGGACGTATGGTTGTGGAGGTTGGATGAGTTATGGGACCTATGGTTTTGGGGAGCATGAGTTATTGGATATATGCTGTAGGGGTGCATGGGATACGGAGCGTATGATTGGTGGGTGCTTAGAATAGATTTTAGACACATGGCTAGAGGCCGTAAGTAATGGGATTTAGACATGGAGGGACTTAGGAAACATCTCATTCCTACGTCCGATTACTCCTAGGATTGAGTGCTTATGGTCGGGTAAGGGGCACTTACTGTTTGAGGGTCTCATCCACTTTCCTCAATGCTGTTATCCTTAGCGTCTGTGATTCCCAGCCAGGTGACGTCACTGAGCATGATGTCTGGTGCTGGTCATGGCATCCTGAGGGCAGGTACCCATTGGTCTCGATGCCCCCTGCCCTATGGTTCCTGACTGCTTGGGATTCAATGGTGCACCCCACCCAAGGGCAGCGCTCAGCCTCCTATGATGCAGGTGGCATTAGTTAATCTTTCTTGAAAAGTACAAAAGTCCTATGTTTTTCTCTTCTAGATCGTAAAGGAATACGAACGCGCCATCATTTTCAGACTGGGTCGCATCCTGCCAGGGGGGGCGAAGGGGCCAGGTCAGTGATCTCCATCTCATGTAATGAAATCAATCAATACAACCCCACCACCCCCACAGATATTTTATTCTCTCTATCACAGAGGATCCGAAAAAGGAGAATTTATATTTTCAGACATCAGGAACTGTTGCCATGGGAACCAACAGAAAGTTTTTAATGATTGACCTACCCAAGTGCTACACCCTCCCCCCTCCCAAAAAAATACACTGGGGCAATCACTATATAAGGGGTCAGCAACCTTGCCTCCCTCCAGTGGCTTTGGAACTACGTCTCCCATGATGCTCAGGCCTCTCACTAGGTTTCTGAGCCTCCTGGGAGTTGTAGTTCCTAAACATCTGGAGGGCCAGGGCTGCTGAGCTCTGCACTAGATCGTTGCACCAGACTTACCCCTGTACTCCGATTTACAATATAAACGGAGCAGTCGCCATGGTAACCGTTGGGATGTTAAAGCATGTTTTTTTTTTAATTTATTTTTTTTGTAAATTAGCCAGATTTGAGGGCTTCTACGCAAAGAACAATTCTGACCATCTGTGGACCGTTCCACCTGATGGTTCCACTTTAGGACCCAGAAGCGCTGTTTACGCAGCGGGAAAGAGAATGGATTGGTTACCATGGCAACCAGTGAATACATCTCATAATTTTTTATTGCCCGTACTTTGCTTTGTTATTAATATACGTATTTCTATACATTTTTACCATTTTTTTTTATTTTTATTTTGCTTTAATTTCTAGAACTTGAGGTTATAAAGAGCGATTCTGGAGCAATCACCACGGCAACCAGCTGAACGATCAGACCAATTGCCCCATTTTTAAACCTGTGTCCCAGAAGTATGATTTACACAGACCCCCCCCCCTCTCCCCATTAGCATCATGGTTCCCATGGATACAGGATGGAAGCTCATCATTTTTGGGGTTACCTCCATCATTTAAATGGTATTTTTCAATTTTTTTTCCCTGTTCGTTCTTCGAGCTTGTTGGGGTCATTTGAATTTGTCCGTCCAGCTGTGACCTCCCCCCCCCTCCTGTGAACATTCCTGACCCGCGAGGTTGACCCCAATCGAAATCGTCCCTTTGTTTTAATCATCCGTTATGCTTACGTTTTCGATCACCGATTGATGCCGCCCGTTCTGTTTCCTCCGCAGGCCTGTTCTTTGTTCTGCCCTGCACGGACAGCTTCATCAAAGTGGACATGAGGACCATCTCGTTTGACATTCCACCCCAAGAGGTAACGTGGCCACCTTCGAAAATAAAATTTTATTCGAATAAAACACGTACATATTTATCTTTGTGCCTGTGATATATGATATCTGTGTGTGTGTGTGATTAGATGTGCCTTTGTCTTAAAGCAAGGACGTTCCACCATGGCATGGCTTCTGAACGTGGCCTACAACTTACAGGACTCTGAGGTTCAGACCACTGCAGTCGTGGTTTCCACGAGACATGGGGTCATCACTGTCCAACTGGTTATTTTAGGCTAGGGTCAGACTAACGCATTTTTTGCGTTGTCCTTAAAAAAGTGCGTTCGAACGAATGGACGAATTTTTTCACGGAATACGCGATAGCGGTCATACGATGCGCATTTTCGTCCGTGATTTTATACGGATCATCAATAAAACACTTTTTGTTTCTGGACGTTATGTTGGCCGGACATTTGCAGCGTCTGACGTCTCCCAATCACGCACACACGCCTCTAGCGTACGCAGCGCACTCTGTACGTCAGTAGTAGCGGTTTGACGTTCTAGAAAAAATGCGTTCGTTTGCCACTTGCGTTGCGCGGACGAACTTTCGTGCGGCCGTACTTCGTGTGTTCCCCGGCATTGGACGTCATTTGCTGCTAGCACGGCCGTGATTTCGTGCGGTTAAACGCACGTTAAAACTGCTTTCGTCTGACCTTAGCCTAAGTGGGTGGTTTACCTTTCCCTTAGATATAGTACAGGTTGAGTAGGTAAATTATTAACCCCCCCCCCAGACCCTCACTTGATGGGTGTCTCTCCGAACACTTCGATGGACATTATCCTATATATTCCCGTTTCCTCATAACGGGGTCAACCCTTCCAACCACCCCATGCCAACACTTTTCTGCTTATTAAGTCTCGGAGTCTCGGATCCTTGTATTTCTGAATACCTACCATTCTTTACTAAAATTCGGAGCCACCCTAAGTGTGATGTATGGGTTGTTAAACTGTGTAAGAATATATGTTGTGTGTGTATTGTGAGGTATCGACTGTTGTTGGCTGTGAATGATGCATTGCTTTTCTTCTGCCTTCCTACTTCCTGTTCTGCTCTGAGGTGATTTTTCACTTCCTGTTGTCAGTTGGGCAGGAATGTTCTGGTAGATGGAAAATGGCGGCTGAAGCAGAGCAGTGTTATGAGGCAGCTCTGTGAGGAAACTGGTCTACACCAATTAATAAACTACAACTTGCTTATACGGAAGTGACTGTTTTTGTACAAGTCAACCAATTAAGTAAGAATATAAACACGGTTGTGTAAAACATCACACTAAGCCCTTGTGGGACCCAAATCATGGCCACAGGAACTCCCAAACGTATCTTATCCATAAACACCTCAAAAGTGTAGATGGGAACCTGAAAGCAAGAAGAGTTAATTGAGCAGGATCACCCTTCGACAGACGCCAACGGTGGTCTTGTGGGCCACCAAGGCGGAAACAGTGGACCCTATGCAAGAGGAGGGCTCCCATATACATTGCTTTACCCTTGTTGCCCCTGAGGGTGCATAACTTATTATTCGTCCCACACTCAAGGTTACCTTTTTCAAGTGTCCTTGACTTGCCCAGGTCTCCGATTCGGCAATATGACCTCCATTATGGCCACGCTTTGCCCGTTCAATGGACCAATGATGATACGTCTTTCTGAGATTTTCGTGCCTGTGTCCCATACCAGTGATGGCAAACCTTGGTACCCCAGATGTTTCGGAACTACACTTCCCATGATGCTCAGTCACACATAAGGCTAGTTGAGCATCATGGGACATACAGATCAGAAACATCTGGGGTGACAAGGTTCGACATTACTGTCCTATATGCTTCATCAGGTAAGGTCCCCACCTGGAGGCTCCGGTCATAAGAAACACCAGCTAGAGGCATATGTCCCCTTATCTATGAAGCCGTTAATCTCGGAGAAGGTAAACATACCTGGTGGAAATATTCAGTCACTGGCACTGCCTGATAAGGAGCTGAGCTTATGAAAGAGGACGGGGTGAAGGTTCCCTGCAGTTATCTAGGTAATATCATGAATGGGACATAAACAAGGTCACCCCCAGGAGGGAGGAGTCTCCTATAGGGAAAAAAACAACTCCATGAATTGCCCAGGTACTTGTCCTAACCATAATCCCGTCCCAGCTCTTACCCTGGTTTTGGGGGACAATTTCTGCAGGTGGAAATTATGATTCCGTACAATAACCTTTTATGAAGTTAAACAAACAACAAATAAAAGACAAGAAACTCCATATATTCAGGGTGTGTGGGTGTCTTTTTAGGGGCTCCTCCATATATTCAGGGTGTGCCGGTGTCATTTTAGGGGCTCCTCCATATATTCAGGGTGTGTGGGTGTCTTTTTAGGGGCTCCTCCATATATTCAGGGTGTGCCGGTGTCATTTTAGGGGCTCCTCCATATATTCAGGGTGTGCCGGTGTCATTTTAGGGGCTCCTCCATATATTCAGGGTGTGCGGGTGTCTTTTTAGGGTCTCCTCCATATATTCAGGGTGTGCGGGTGTGTTTTTAGGGGCTCCTACATATATTCAGGGTGTGTGGGTGTCTTTTTAGAGGCTCCTTCATATATTCAGGGTGTGCGGGTGTCTTTTTAGGGGCTCCTCCATATATTCAGGGTGTGTGGGTGTCTTTTTAGGGTCTCCTCCATATATTCAGGGTGTGCGGGTGTGTTTTTAGGGGTTCCTCCATATATTCAGGGTGTGTGGGTGTATTTTTAGGGACTCCTCCATATATTCAGGGTGTGTGGGTGTCTTTTTAGGGTCTCCTCCATATATTCAGGGTGTGTTTTTAGGGGTTCCTCCATGTATTCAGGGTGTGCAGGTGTCTTTCTAGGGGCTCCTCCATATAGTCAGGGTGTGTTTTTAGGGGGTCCTCCATGTATTCAGGGTGTGCAGGTGTCTTTCTAGGGGCTCCTCCATATAGTCAGGGTTTGTGGGTGTCTTTTTTTAGGGGATCCTCCATATATTCAGGGTGTGCGGGTGTCTTTTTAGGGGCTCCTCTATATATTCAGGGTGTGTGGGTGTCTCTTTAGGGGTTCCTCCATATATTCAGGGTGTGTGGGTGTCTTTTTAGGGGTTCCTCCATATATTCAGGGTGTGTGGGTGTCTCTTTAGGGGTTCCTCCATATATTCAGGGTGTGTGGGTGTCTTTTTAGGGGTTCCTCCATATATTCAGGGTGTGTGGGTGTATTTTTAGGGACTCCTCCATATATTCAGGGTGTGTGGGTGTCTTTTTAGGGGTTCCTCCATATATTCACGGTGTGCGGGTGTCTTTTTAGGGTCTCCTCCATATATTCAGGGTGTGTGGGTGTCTTTTTAGGGTCTCCTCCATATATTCAGGGTGTGCTTTAGGGGTTCCTGCTTCTCCATATATTCAGGGTGTGTGGGTGTCTTTTTAGGGGATCCTCCATATATTCAGGGTGTGTGGGTGTCTTTTTAGGGGATCCTCCATATATTCAGGGTGTGTGGGTGTCTTTTTGGGGACTCCTCCATATATTCAGGGTGTGTGGGTGTCTTTTTAGGGGCTCCACATATATTCAGGGTGTGCGGGTGTCTTTTTAGGGGTTCCTCCATATATTCAGGGTGTGCGGGTGTCTTTTTAGGGGCTCCACATATATTCAGGGTGTGCGGGTGTCTTTTTAGGGGTTCCTCCATATATTCAGGGTGTGTGGGTGTCATTTTAGGGGCTCCTCCATGGATTCAGGGTGTGTGGGTGTCTTTTTGGGGGCTCCTCCATATATTCAGGATCAGGGTGTGTGGGTGTTTTTTTATCCATGTAAATGACCCTGATCGGTTGTAACACCTCTAACATGTGGAATTAGCCTGGTTTCCAGCTCGACCCCCAGTGACATTCCTTAAAACACAAGTGTCCCTCTTTGGTCGTGTGAAACGTTGCCCGGAACGTGTCTGTCTATATGTGTGAGTAAATATATATATATATGTGTGTATATATCAAAGCAGTTCTGTCCGCCTCCTCCTTCTCTTCCTCCGGTGTAATTATCCTTAGAAAATCAGAAAATGCCGATTCTTGTTGCAGATAAAATTCTTCATTTTTCGGATCGTTGTAAAAGATTTGTTGCTTCTTGTTTGGGATTTGTATTTTCTTTGTTTTTGTTTTTTGAAGCTTTCAAACCGAACGCCCAAACCCGCAAAAGATTAATGTCTCCTCTCTGTATGTAATGGAACAAAGGAAGGAATGACATAATCAATCTTTCTTCCGTGTCCTAATTACGGGAAAAGCTTGGCGCTCGTCCAGTTGGCCAATCTAATCAGCGTTTGGTGGTTTTTAATTTTTTTGTCTTTTTTGGGATGTTTATACGGTTTATATTCCTGAAATCGTTATTAGGGTCCTATTCCAGCCTCTACTGCTGTCCCCGTCTGTAGTCCATAGGACTCCATGGACACGAGCACATGCAGAGACCAGAATCACAATACGTGATCTTGCGGGGTCAATGGAAGGACACTGGGGAACTATTTCTTCTCTGGGTTCTTCAGTTTTGACCGGTAGGAGTCAGTGGACCAGACCACCCTCTTCTACACAGGATATGGGGTAAATCTTGGATTTTTTGTGTCATTTCCATATTAAGTAATTTTTGCTACAGCAATGCTGAACCTTCAGATCTTGTGGATGGACACTGGTCAGCTCATATGGACTTGGTAGGCTGGTTCTTCGTGTTGGCTTTGTGACAAGTCTCGAGGGCATCTTTACTGGGTGACTAAAAGAACCCCAAAAATACCCCGAGTAATAATTTGGAAGGACCTGTGTCATGTTTTTTTGACATGTAAACAGAATGCTGTTTGGTCTCACTTGACCGATTTGCGTTTCCTCCTCAGATCTTGACCAAGGACTCTGTGACGGTGAGTGTGGACGGCGTCGTCTATTACCGGGTACAAAACGCCACCTTGGCCGTGGCCAACATCACCAATGCCGACTCTGCCACCCGCCTGTTGGCTCAAACCACCCTGAGAAATGTCCTCGGAACCAAGAACCTGTCTCAGATCCTCTCGGACCGGGAAGAGATTGCCCACAACATGCAGGTGAGGAGCACATTACGTGCGACCTGTCCGGTCAGTGAAGGTCATCTCTCTCTCTCTATACCATAGCGCCACGTGAGTTTCATTGACTTGTGGCGTCTCGTAGTAACATTATTCTAACGATTGCAGTCTACTCTGGATGTCGCCACAGACGACTGGGGTATCAAGGTGGAGCGAGTCGAGATCAAGGATGTGAAGTTGCCCGTCCAGCTGCAAAGAGCGATGGCTGCAGAAGCAGAGGCGGCGCGTGAAGCCAGAGCCAAGGTAATGCTTCGATTGAACGATGCAAGGAAGCTATAAAATATACATGTACATGCAACGTTTGGTTGTGATTGCCGGCGCGTTTTGCGGATCCTTGTTGTTTTTCCCCAGCAAGCCGGAGTCCAATGTAACCCCCCGCCTTGCGCGTGTCTGTATCAGTGTAATGTGTGCTCGTGTACAAACATAGATAGTGGCGTCCCACATCCGTTATCACAAGATAATCCCCAGCATCCGTTAATGGGCTCGTCTCCAGGTCGCCCAGATTGCAGGGCGCTTGTCCTGTCCGCGCTGTGAGTTTCGGGACAGCTGCTGATATTAGCCGCTCCTGCGTTGCCTTAATTATTTCGCTCTGTAACCGGAAGGGTGGCTCGTGTTCACCGATATCACCGCTCACCCCATCTGCCAGCGGGAAACATCAGGATGTGTTGGACGAGAATTACAAAGGAATTGCAATTTTTTGCCATTTTTCCAACTCTGGGATTCTTCAGGTTTGACTAGTTTTGTCTGAAATTTGCGATTCTCCAACAATTTCAACATGTACAGGGTTATTCAGGTCGCCGACATTTCGGTGCTCTCTCGTTCCCTGCACTTCAGGGAATCAAAGTTCCCCACCCTGCGGTGATTTCAGCATTCACCACAGGGTCCTCGGAGTGCAGGGAAATCCCACCCCTATCCCGGTGAAAACCCGCCAGAAAAATCACGCTGAACAATCACAGCGCAGAGTAACCGCTGGAAAAAGCTGCTGAATGGGGTAAAAAAAACAATACATTTGAAAGTGTCTTTATTTCCTACATATTTATTTTTCTGTTAATCTGTATATTTGGTCTTGTGTTAATATCTTGCATTTTACTATGTTGTATTTCTGTAACCACTCAATGTTCTCGAACCCAGGACATACTTGAAAACGAGAGAAATCTCAATGTATCCTTCCTGGTAAAATCCTTTATAAATAAATAAATAAATAAATTTGAAAGTGTCAAAATTGAAACGTTGTTTGCAAAAAAACTACTGAATGAAAATGCCTGAAATTTACATATAAAATCCAATGAATGATAATGAAAAGGACTGTTACACAAAAAAAACGATTTTAAAAAAAAAAGGAAAAAATTATTTTGCTGACAAAATCCCAAAAAATGCCTGAAAGATCCTAAAAAAAAATCCCTAAAGAGACTTTTTGCTGCTGAATAAAAATAATAAACAGTTTATTAGATATCGAATTAAAACGGGAATATTTTTAACATTGAAGCCTATGGGATTCGCCTGAATAAACCTGCCAAATGAAAACACCGAACAGCAGTGCACTACGGCAAAATTTCTCTGCTGTTTGGTGTCTCTGAATAGATTAACCATTGCTTCTCTATGGGGGATTTCACCGCCGCTGAACAGGCACCGTACTTGCTGGCAGTTCGCCAAAATTTGAACTGCCAGCTTTCTGAATAGCCGAATGGCCCGAAATGTCACCGTACACTGAATTTCGGGGCCAGATTGGCTCTCTCTGAATAACCCCTTTGGTGAATCGATCCGGCCTGGCTTCTGGCTGTTTTTTTTTTTATTTTGTATTTTTATTTATTTATAAAGGATTTTACCAGGAAGGATACATTGAGATTTCTCTCGTTTTCAAGTATGTCCTGGGTGGCGAGTATGTACCGTTAGGTGTCTTGCCCAAGGACACTTACTGGAGAGGTGCTCTTGCCGGGATTCAAACCTGTGTCTCCACACAGAGCAGTGATGTTACCTCTACTCCCCCCAGCCGGCACAATTGGCTTATATCACGGAGCTACATGTCCAGGTGTTCCTTCATTCTTCATTTAGATTCAATGTTCTGGACACACTCAGCAGATTTTTGTAATATTTCACTTTATTCACATAATAAGGTATTTTCCGGCCCTTAGTCAGGCCTTTACCAAGTAAAACTGTTTATTTATTGCGTGAATAAAAGGGACATATTGAAAAAGGGCCCGTGAGTGACTCTAGGAAGAGGAGAATATATAATATATATGAAAAACACATGGGGGTTGCACTCATATATATATATAATCTATATCCTCCTGTCGATGCAGCCAAATGTGAAATTCCTGTGCCTAGTCCTAAATATATATTCCCGAAGGATGCACTTTGGGACTTATAAAAAATATGAATTTATTTATATAGCATTAAAAAGACAAAAAAAAACACCAACATTTCGGCCCTTTTTGAGGCCTTTATCAGGGTAATAAAGGCCTCTAAGGGTCGAAACGTTGGGTTTTATTTTTTTAATGCAATACTATAAAAAAAATAATAATATGAATTTATTAAGTCCCCGAGTCCATCCTTCAGGATATAAGAGCTATAAAAAAATTCCTCAAGGGAAATATGCAGCAAAGTCTTGTGATAGAAAGTGTGGGACGGCACCGTGCATTATTGTCAGCTGATTGCACGGGTCACACACCCCGTCCACAAATATCACATGGGGAGGTTTTCTAATCAGCTTTGACAGTTTTAAGTATTTTACCCAGAAGGATATTCAACACTTATATATATATATATATATATGCCTTGTTAGTCCAGATGCCAAAATCACGAGTATAGCAGTAAGTAGTGATGCCTTTTTTTATTGGACTAACGCATTTTTCGCTTTGTCTGTGAAAAAGTGCGTTCGAACGAATGGACGCATTTTTTCACGGAGTACGCGATAGCGGTCATACGATGCGCCTTTTCGTCCGTGATTTTGTACGGATCATCAATAAAACCCTTTTTGCGTCTGGACGTTATGTTGGCCGGACATTAGCAGCGTCTGACGTCTCCCAATCACGCACACACGCCTCTAGCGGACGCAGCGCACTCTGTACGTCCGTACTAGAGGTTTGACGTTCTAGAAAAAATGCGTTAGTTTGCCACTTGCGTTGCGCGGACGAACTTTCGTGCGGCCGTACTTCGTGTGTTCCCCGGCATTGGACGTCATTTGCTGCTAGCACGGCCGTGATTTCGTGCGGCTAAGGCTAGGGTCAGACTGAGGCAGTGCGAACGCGCGTTCTGGCGCACTTAATCACGGCCGCACTAGCAGCAGATGCCGGGCAATGATGGCCAATATACTAAGTACGGTCGCACAAAAGTCCGGCTGCGCAACGCAAGTGGAAAATGAACGCATTTTTTCGAGAACGTGAAACCGCCAGTACTGACGTACAGAGTGCGCTGCGGCCGCTAGCGGTGTGTTTGCGTGATTAGGAGACGTCAGACGCTGCTAATGTCCGGCCAACATCACGTCCAGACACAAAAAGGGTTTTATTGATGATCCGTACAAAATCACGGATGAAACTGCGCATCGTATGACCGCTATTGCGTATTCCGTGAAAAAATACGTCCATTCTTCGAACGCACATTTTCACGGACAACGTGAAAAATGCGTTAGTCTGACCCTAGCCTTCACGCACGTTAAAACTGCTTTCGTCTGACCCTAGCCTTAAAGACCAGCTTTCGAGAGAATTCCTCTCTTCCTCAGGTCTGGACACTATACTGATCAGTTCCTAGAATTGAACATTGGGACATTAAGGGTCACATGGGTGGGGGTATTACATGTTGTAAAAAGTGAGAGCTAAATGGTATGTTTGAAATGGGAAAATAAATGCATGAGGGATGTTGGGCCATAATAAAACAACAGCGATAAGATCATGACAACCTGGAATGAAAACAGGAGAGAAAAAAAAAAAAAAAGGGGGGAAAAGGAAAAAAAACAACAAAAACACAAAATAGTGAAGGCTGAAAGAGACATGAAACAGGAAACCAAGAAACAACACATCAGCCAGAATTTTGAATGTTATGTGACGTTATGATAAGGGGTTAAAAACCCAGAATCGACACGGAGTCCAGCATTTATAGTGTTAAAATATATGATCATTTTCATTTCATATAAATTATTTTCCCGGTGGTCTTTAAAATGTCCTTTTTGAGGTTTTGGATGGAGGTGTGGAGGTGTGTGTGGAGGTGTGTATTATTCTTTATCAAAGTTACATTAAAGCAAATGGAACCTGCACGCAGTCCTTAGGTGTCCTGAAAGAGTTAAATTCCTGGTGCTTTAGACACAAATAATATAAATATAAATATATATAGCATTACAGTTCTCCTTCTGTGACATATTAGTATTTAAAATGTGCTCATGCTCAATCCTTCATTTATCTCAAACTTTATTCACCTTGAGGGATTCAGCTTTTTTTTCCCCCCGATCTGGATAATGTATATATTTTATTTTCTATCCTTTTTTTTTTTTTAAATTTTCCGCTCAATAATATTGTATAAAATGCCACCAGTATATGCACGAAAACAGCATTTTTTTTTTTTACAAACGTTTCTGCTGTTTTAGTGAATAACCCGAAAAAAATCCTGTTTTTGTTCTATGTGAGTTCAGGTCTAATTTGGATTTTGGGGCTTTTTTATGTCCTCTGATCTCCAGGAAAAAAAAAAAAAGGTGTGTGTTCTGGATTGGTTGGTTGTGTGTGTTCTGGATTGGTTGGCAGACTTCCCGATCCCGTCCTGGCATCTGACACTCCCTGAAATTCCATTCGGCCTCTTAGGCTAGGGTCAGACTAACGCATTTTTCACGTTGTCCGTGAAAATGTGCGTTCGAAGAATGGACGTATTTTTTCACGGAATACGCAATAGCGGTCATACTATGCGCAGTTTCATCCGTGATTTTGTACGGATCATCAATAAAACACTTCTTGCATCTGGACGTTATGTTGGCCGGACATTAGCAGCGTCTGATGTCTCCAATTCACGCACACACGCCGCTAGCGGACGCAGCGCACTCTGTACGTCAGTACTAGTGGTTTAACGTTCTCGAAAAAATGCGTTCATTTTCCACTTGCGTTGCGCAGCCGGACTTTTGTGCGACCGTACTTCGTATATTGGCCGTCATTGCCCGGCATCTGCTGCTAGTGCGGCCGTGATTAAGTGCGCCAGAACGCGCGTTCGCACTGCCTCAGTCTGACCCTAGCCTTAACGGCAGCGGATTTTAATACTTTAGTCTCTTCGTGTGTCGAGATCGGGCACGCGGTAATGGATGAAGGTTTTGGGTATATGGTCATAACGCAGCGTCTCACCTCGACCCATTGAGGGTCTCCTGTCAATTAACTAAAAGCTGCAACTAAAGTAAACTATCCAATCGCAAAACAAAACAAGCTGCAACAAGAAACCACCAAAATGCAATGTATCTGCTATATATAGTGTAACCTGAGCGGAAGATAATGACATTATATAATGTTACGCTGTGTGCATACCGAGCCCTTTCTATGTATACAATAGAACCCAGATGCTACTCACGAAAAAAAGGGTGCAAAAGGAAGGAAATCCTTGCTCCACAATTCCAAATTCAAAACCGCATAAATAAATTCCAAGAACCATGTATTAAATCAAAAGTGGATTTATTCCAGCACCAACAAGGACGACGTTTCGACCAGAACTGGTCTTTGTCAAGTCTAAGACAAAGACCAGTTCTGGTCGAAACGTCGTCCTTGTTGGTGCTGGAATAAATCCACTTTTGATTTAATACATGGGTTCTTAGAAAGCGAAACTGCATAAATAAATTCCATGTATGGTGGAGATCACTGGGGACCTTAAAAAATTCTTTATTTCAGATGTTACTGATCCTGTATTAGTCATTAAGATTGTTTTGTTCTATGAAACCTTGTATAGTAAATGCTGAGTTTATTGAGTCAGATCTGTCCCTCCAAATATCCCATACGTGCACTCCGTGACCCCATCCAAATATCCCATACGTGCATCGAGTGGCCCCATCCAAACATCCCGTGCGTGCATCCAGTGGCCCCATCCAAACATCCCGTGCCCCATCCAAGCATCCCGTGCGTGCACCCAGTGGCCCCATCCAAACATCCCGTGCGTGCACCCAGTGGCCCCATCCAAACATCCCGTGCGTGCACCCAGTGGCCCCATCCAAACATCCCATAAGTGCACCCAGTGGCCCAATCCAAACATCCTGCTCGTGCACCAAGTGACCCCATCCAAACATCCTGTACGTGCACCAAGTGACCCCATCCAAACATCCTGTACGTGAACCAAGTGACCCCATCCAAATATCCTGTACTTGCACCAAGTGACCCCATCCAAACATCCTGTACTTGCACCAAGTGACCCCATCCAAACATCCTGTACTTGCACCAAGTGACCCCATCCAAACATCCTGTACTTGCACCAAGTGACCCCATCCAAACATCCTGTAC
The DNA here is from genome assembly GCA_009667805.1 of Leptobrachium leishanense. Taxonomy (NCBI): domain Eukaryota; kingdom Metazoa; phylum Chordata; class Amphibia; order Anura; family Megophryidae; genus Leptobrachium; species Leptobrachium leishanense. The sequence continues at coordinate 139,661,443 of CM019071.1, forward strand.
TTGCACCAAGTGACCCCATCCAAACATCCTGTACGTGAACCAAGTGACCCCATCCAAATATCCTGTACGTGCACCAAGTGACCCCATCCAAACATCCCGTACGCCACCCAGTGACCTCCCATTATCATCCTGCTCGTGCACCAAGTGACCCCATCCAAACATCTCGTGCGTGCACCCATCCAAACATCTCGTGCGTGCACCCAGTGGCCCCATCCAAACATCCAGTGCGTGCACCCAGTGGCCCCATCCAAACATCTCGTGCGTGCACCCAGTGGCCCCATCCAAACATCCTGTACTTGCACCAAGTGACCCCATCCAAACATCCTGTACTTGCACCAAGTGACCCCATCCAAACATCCTGTACTTGCACCAAGTGACCCCATCCAAACATCCTGTACGTGAACCAAGTGACCCCATCCAAATATCCTGTACGTGCACCAAGTGACCCCATCCAAACATCCCGTACGCCACCCAGTGACCTCCCATTATCATCCTGCTCGTGCACCAAGTGACCCCATCCAAACATCTCGTGCGTGCACCCAGTGGCCCCATCCAAACATCCCGTGCGTGCACCAGTGGCCCCATCCAAACATCCCGTACGTGCACCCAGTGGCCCAATCCAAACATCCTGCTCGTGCACCAAGTGACCCCATCCAAACATCCTACACGTGCACCCCGTGACCCCATCTAAACATCCTGTATGTGCACCCAGTGCCCCATCCAAACATCCTGTACTTGCACCAAGTGACCCCATCCAAACATCCTGTACTTGCACCAAGTGACCCCATCCAAACATCCTGTACTTGCACCAAGTGACCCCATCCAAACATCCTGTACTTGCACCAAGTGACCCCATCCAAACATCCTGTACGTGAACCAAGTGACCCCATCCAAATATCCTGTACGTGCACCAAGTGACCCCATCCAAACATCCCGTACGCCACCCAGTGACCTCCCATTATCATCCTGCTCGTGCACCAAGTGACCCCATCCAAACATCTCGTGCGTGCACCCAGTGGCCCCATCCAAACATCCAGTGCGTGCACCCAGTGGCCCCATCCAAACATCTCGTGCGTGCACCCAGTGGCCCCATCCAACATCCTGTACTTGCACCAAGTGACCCCATCCAAACATCCTGTACTTGCACCAAGTGACCCCATCCAAACATCCTGTACTTGCACCAAGTGACCCCATCCAAACATCCTGTACGTGAACCAAGTGACCCCATCCAAATATCCTGTACGTGCACCAAGTGACCCCATCCAAACATCCCGTACGCCACCCAGTGACCTCCCATTATCATCCTGCTCGTGCACCAAGTGACCCCATCCAAACATCTCGTGCGTGCACCCAGTGGCCCCATCCAAACATCCCGTGCGTGCACCCAGTGGCCCCATCCAAACATCCCGTACGTGCACCCAGTGGCCCAATCCAAACATCCTGCTCGTGCACCAAGTGACCCCATCCAAACATCCTGTACTTGCACCAAGTGACCCCATCCAAACATCCTGTACGTGAACCAAGTGACCCCATCCAAATATCCTGTACGTGCACCAAGTGACCCCATCCAAATATCCTGTACGTGCACCAAGTGACCCCATCCAAACATCCCGTACGCCACCCAGTGATCTCCCATTATCATCCTGCACGTGCACCAAGTGACCCCATCCAAACATCCCGTACGCCACCCAGTGACCTCCCATTATCCTGCACGTGCACCCAGCGACCCCATCCAAACATCCCGTACGTGCACCCAGTGGCCCCATCCAAACATCCCGTACGTGCACCCAGTGGCCCCATCCAAACATCCCGTACGTGCACCCAGTGGCCCCATCCAAACATCCCGTACGTGCATCCAGTGGCCCCATCCAAACATCCCATACGAGCACCCCGTGATCTCATCCAAACATCCTGCACGTGACCCCATCCAAACATCCCGTATGTCCACCCAGTAACCCACATCCAGTACGAGCATTCCGTGGCCCCATCCAAACATCCCGTGCGTGCACCCAGTGGCCCCAAACATCCCATACATCCACCCAGTGAACTCATCCAAACATCCAGTATGAGCATCCCATGGCCCCATCCAAACATCCCGTACGTGCACCCAATGGCCCCATCCAAACATCCCATACGAGCACCCCGTAACCCCATCCAAACATCCTACACGTGCACCCCGTGACCCCATCTAAACATCCTGTATGTGCACCCAGTGCCCCATCCAAACATCCCCGTATGTGCACCCCGTGACCCCCATTATCATCCTGCACGTGCAGCCAGTGTGTATATTTAGACTTGCAGGGTTGTCGGCTTAGTTTTGGAAAACCAGTGAGATTTCTTTTGTCGTATGTGTGTACATCCTATGTTGGTATAAGAACACATCCAGCTGGTCTCCGCTCACTGCATGAACGATTTACAATATAAAGTGATCCTGTGCTGCTGATGCACATCACAAAGCCTTTTACAGCCGAGTAATGAGTTGGAAGGGGGGGGGTCAAGAATGTATATCGCCTTTAGATGCTCTAACACTATGTAAACATATGCAGGACCTGTGCAAACTGTACGGTCGTGGATGGACAAGTCTCTGGGGATCAAAGGACAAGCGGCTGTATATTGAGACTCGAAAAAAGGAGATTTCACCAACAGGAAAAAAACAAACCTGCTGTATGCTCAGCTGGAAAGGCTCGTCTGTTTCTATGTGGCCGTTTTTGGGCGGAATCAAACTCAAACAGATAACCCTGGTTCTACAAGCTTTTATCTCTGTAGCGCAGAACATTGTGTATCTATAAAACTGCAACAAAACCTTTTTTTAAACCAGAACAACCCCTCCAGGCAGAGACAATCACATGCTGCAGGCCTCGCACCACAGATCACATGACCTTATGGATCACTTTATAGGAAGTGAGTGTAAATAGGGAAGTGATACTAATTCTCATTTGTATAACGTACACTTCTTTAGGGTCATGCAGAAAAGGTGCAGCACCGGCCTCCAAAACTAATGCAATCCGGCACTTTAGTCCTATATCCTATGAGGATAAAAAAAATAGTATTTTTTTGTGCTAAAACTAAGGGGGGGGGGGGGGGGGAAAGTGCTATTTTATTTTCCTGTCTTTGTGGATGTCCAACCATATCCAGAGGAGACACATCTACTCGTGTTGACTGAATTGGTATTAAAATACCATTGTAGAATACTAGGGTCACCAGGTCGGCCAGGTTTTCCTGGACACATTTATTCAGGCAGGTCCAGTGCATGAAAAGTGCCACCCTGCAGCATGTAGAATCCATACACTGCAGGTACGAGTCCCAGGCAACCCGCCCTGATGAGACATTCCCCCTACTGCAGTATATGAATTCTACATACTGTAGGGCAGCATCATTCCTGTGCTCCAGGAAAAACCTGGCTGATCCAGTAACCCTACCCAGAAGCTTAGCCGCCTGTCACGTTCGACCTCCGCATCCTGTATTAACAGACCTTAAAATGTTTTTTCTGCAGGTGATTGCCGCCGAAGGTGAAATGAACGCCTCCCGGGCCCTAAAGGAAGCCTCCATCGTGATCTCCGAGTCGCCGGCTGCCCTTCAGCTCCGTTACCTGCAGACCCTGACCACCATCGCCGCTGAGAAGAACTCCACCATCATCTTCCCTCTGCCCATAGACATGCTGCAGGGCATAATGACTGGCAGGAAATAACCACCCAGGCTGAAACGGCCAACGATTATATCCTGGTTACAGAACGTACAAAGAGAGCAGAACCTAATTTATCATGAATATTGCACCCCCTGCACGCTGCCCCCTTAAACAAAGGGCACCCACAATCCAGCTTACACCAATCAGAATCTGGTAGAAGTTTAGGGACTTCCTGGGGGTTTATTCACTGAGCTGTGCAGCGAGTACAGAAAGGGGATTTTAGGTTTTAATTGAATGTATATAAACATCAGAAAAGTGTCAGTCGTGGCTTTTTAGGAGACGCCGCCTGCAGGCTCTGTTTCGACGCGTTAAGGGTCATTATGCTTTAATAAAAAGAAACCGTTAAGATCTAGAATAAAATGCAATCTATATTTTTCCTGGCGAGATTCCGTGCAGTTTGTAATGAAGTAACGAGCCTTTAGGTGTTTTGGAAATTAAGAATTAAATGCCATCTGACACCTTGCGCAACATTAGGTGCATTCTGTAACACGAAGAAAAGAAAAAAAACCTGCAGCTAAATCTGTCATTTACTTTCAAATGCAGTTTTCACCATCTAAGAGCGCGCCCCCCCCCCTCTATTGTGTTCACACAGAATTGACCGGGCAAAGTTTGCACGATGTTGCAAGAATGTTATGAAACCTGCCCATCCCTAATGGAATGCACACACGCTTATGAATTCTGTTGCACACTAAGCATTTTTTTTGTAAATCATCCAATACAGTTAATAAAACGTGCTTTTCATATGTTCAATAAATGAGGTTACGTCGTTCGTAGGGTTGTGTGCACCTCATTGCAGATACTGGAAAGGTTTGGGATGGTCTATGTGTACACATGCAAATATCAGAAGCCATCAGCTGACTGATCTCCCACGCACCCCATTACTTCTCATACATCCTAATCCAAGGGTCATTTCTCTCCCTCCCGATTGTAAGCTCTTGAGCAGGCTCCACGTATTGATGCTGTACAATGGGTAGGACAAACCAAAGTAACAGACTTTAGGGCTGTCAAAGTCTGCTGCCACCACCGTCAATGCAATAGATTGAACTAAAACTCCCATGATTCCCTGGCAGACACATCTTGGGGCCTAGAGTTTGTAACAGCTTAATACCGAGCAATCTTAGGAAAGCTTTTCCAAAATCTCTACACCAGGGCTGTCAGTCCTCAAAAGGGACGCAAAAATCCGGGGCCAGCACACTGGTCTGTAAGGAGGAGCACCAAATCAGGACTGGCGTTTGACCGGTCCCTCTTGTCAACCTATGGCATTTGATTTGGATCATTCCCAAGCGCTCTCTATTAAAAAAACACAGCAAGTGTGCAACTACATAGTATTAGGGGACCAGGGTTGGAAAAACTGTTCCAACAGGCCAGGTTTGCAGGCTGAAGCACAGGTGATCTGATTTGCTGCTCAGCGATTGCAGGATTCAGTCTGGATTTTACCCCAGGTGATCCTCGAAACCTGGCCTGTTTGGCTGTGGTTCCCATCCCTGGTCCTCAAGTCCCCCTCCAATAGGCCAGGTTTTAGGGATCACCTTGGGGAAAGGCAGACTGAATCCTGCAATCACTGAGCAGCAAATCATATCACCTGTGCTGTGCTTCACATGTCCTGTAAACCTGGCCTGTTAGGGGGATCTGAGGACCAGGGTCTGGAACCATAGATAGAGAGTGGAAATGTGATATCTGCCCCCTAGAGGAACATTGCAGTGGTTTGCAACGCTGGTCCCCCTAACAGGCCAGGTTTTAAGGATTAACCTGTGTAGACTGAATCCTGCAATCACTAAGCAGCAAACCACTTGTGCTTCAAATCCTGCAAACCTGGCCTGGTGGGAGGACCCCACTGGGCATCTAGTCAAATTCCCAGAATGTCACTTACAAACCCCCCTCCGTATTGCACAGATTGAAGGTTTTAAAGCATTTTTTTACTTGCTTTTAAATATTCAAAAACGATACAATAACTTGAAAAAACAAAAACTGGAAGAAACATTTTGGTTATTGCGCAGCTAGTGCGACTATGAAGAGTCTCTAGCGGGTCAGAGTGGCTTTCATAGGCAGTGAAGGCACAGGAGTGGGGGGGTGAGTAAACTTGGAGATCAGACTTCCAACGCGGCCAAAGCCTTCTGCAGGGGATCGATGTCCCAGAAATCGTTTTCCCAACCGAGGAACCAGCCCGTGAAGGTTGGAGGCTCAAACGCTTGTTTGATGATTGCGACTGTTGTCCTCTTATCTCTGTTGGCCGGGTCGCTCGCGATGTACTTTTGAGCTAAAATAAAAATAATGACGGTGAATATCCATAGTCTTGCGCCACGTGACAATGTATCTAAGATTTCATCCAACATCTACACAAGATCTCGTCGAGGAGCAGAAACCCAGGGCTGCCCTTAACGACGACAAGCCAAGGATTCATCCAAGCATGATGGGAGATTCAGTGTACATTCAGAAAAGCCTTTGGATATACATTAAAAATGTAGGACAGGGATCTCAACCCCCCCATACAAACCACAACTCCCATGATTCTCTAGCTATACCTTGCGTTCAGAGAATTTGGGTGGGGGGGGGGGTGTGGAGTTTGAGATACTTTGTTGGGCCAAGGTTTAGCAACCCTGTTACTATACAGATTTTTTGAACTACATTACCCACAAGGCTATCGACTTAGGCTAGGGTCAGACTGAGGCAGTGCGAACGCGCGTGCAGCCGCACTTAATCACGGCCGTGCTAGCAGCAGATGCCGGGCAATGACGGCCAATATACGAAGTACGGTCGCACAAAAGTGCGGCCGCGCAACGCAAGCGGCAAACAAACGCATTTTTTCGAGAACGTGAAACCACTAGTACTGACGTACAGAGTGCGCTGCATCCGCTAGCGGCGTGTGTGCGTGATTGGGAGACGTCAGACGCTGCTAATGTCCGGCCAACATAACGTCCAGACACAAAAAGTGTTTTATTGATGATCCGTACAAAATCACGGACGAAAATGCGCATAGTATGACCGCTATCGCGTACTCCGTGAGAAAATGCGTCTATTCGTTCGAACGCACTTTTTCACAGACAATGTAAAAATGCGTTCGTCTGACCCTAGCCTTAGTGTGGCTGAGACGCATGGGAGATGTTCCTCACTAATCACCAAATACACCCCAGCCCGCTCCAAGGTCAGTGACCTGCGCCTAGCTTCTCCCCGCATCACCTCTTCCCATGATAGACTGCAGGATTTATCATGCGCAGCCCCCACTCTCTGGAACGCTCTCCCTCGTACTGTCAGACTTTCCCCTAACTTCTCTTCCTTCAAACGCTCCCTTAAAACATTCCTATTTAGGGAAGCCGACCCCAACTCACTGACGCAACCATCAATCACTCTCACCTTACAGTCCTCTCCTCCTGTTTCCAACCCCAACCCTCCGAGATTGTGAGTTCCTACGGGAATAGGGCCCTCATCTCCTCCTGTACTGTTTGTCAAATGTTGTTCAATGTATTGTAACCCTGTCTATACTGTGCTTATTGTACAGCGCTGCGGAATATGCTGGCGCTATTATTATTACATCTGGAGGGCCAAGGTTGGTCACCCTGGGGTGTAGAGTAATAGTCACACATTACACTGGTCAAGGTTCCAGCATAAAAAAAAAGGGGGGGGGGGGTCACATAAAGACGCAGCATCACACACAAGGTTTTATTGTGGACCATGAGGTTGTAGGGATTGTGAGGTTGTAGGGATTGTGAGGCTTCAGTCCTGACATCTTTTGTAGGACTAAAAAGCCCCTTCCCATACTGTGCTTCATGTGACAGGTCCCTTCATAAAAATGCCAAGTGGCACACCGGGGACAGGAAGAGAACAGGATTTTGTAGTGTGTATTATGCATTTGTTGCCTGAAAGCTAAAAAAACCCCCAAAAAACAGGATGTTCAGCTGCCGAGGTGAGAGCCCCCCAAACACCGAAATGGCTTTACTCCAAAAAATAGCCCAAACTCCAGCCCCACAGGTGTTTATAAACTACAAGAAGTTCCATGATCCTCTGGCCATATTACATGCAAACAAATTCTGGGGATTGTAGGCAACAAACATCTGGGGGGGGGGGGGGTCGGGTCAGAGTCGAGATCCCTGCTCTGAAGTCGTACCGTGTAGAGCAAGGATATCAAACTCTGCCACTACCAAAGGTTTGCCTACAATTCTTTGAGAGCAATAGCTTGCCAAAGAACAAGAAAGTTGTAGTTCAGAAACATCTGCGAAGCCCCAGAATAGAGGGATCCCTGGTGTAGAGCAATGGTGAAACTACACAAAGCTAAACTGCCAAAAATACCTCTATGTATAAAATGCAACCCCCCCCCCCCCTGACTTTACATTCAGTCCGGTTTAAATATTAGACAAGATGTTGGGTGTTTATAACCAGAGTCAGTGGCTATGGACGCTTAGTGAACAGTAAAGGGGTCACTGACCTAAGAAATGAGCCGCGTTCCACAGCGATCGGCACAACCACAAAACCTCAGCGTTCCGAAAGCAAGAGATTATTGCAACAAGGCTGTACTGGGAAATTTTCACCATTTCTTGCAGATCTTTGGGACAACCCCAGAAAGCTGAATTCTGGGACTTCGTACACCCCTGTGTAAAGAGCCCTAAGCTCTGCACCAGTATGACACCAACATGGCAGTGGCCCTGTACAGTTCATCTTACCTGAAGCTGCAGCTTCATTCTTCTCATCTTCGTGGGCATCATTACCAATCCAAACAAATACCTGATTTTAGAAGGAGACATTGTCGTCAGGTTCCACAAACAAATACTGAAGGGGGTTGGGGGGGGGGGGGGGGGGAGGGAGAGAAATCCAAGGAGTCGCCATTTCTACAGCAAACTTGACAGATCGTAAACCAAGTGAAAATAGTTAAGGACCCTTGGCCCTTAAGTGTTTAAGGACCAATGACAGAACTGGTGTCATAAATTAATCTACTTTAACCCCTTCCCGACCGCTGACGTACCCTGTACGTCCTGTGTTCGGGTCTCCCTTAGACCCGATGACGTACAGGGTACGTCAGCGGCGCCAAATCCCCCTCCCGCCTGATACTCACCTCCCTCGTCGGATCCCACGTCGATCTGACAGGGAGGAAGCCTGCCCATGTGATTTACATGGTCAGGCGAGGCTGATGACGTCGCCACGCTGCGTGGTGACGTCATCAGAAGGTGCCCCCATGTGTTTCAATGGAGGGGAGGGGGGCTCCTTCGGAGCCCTCTATCCAACCATTGAAGCTAGGGAGATGCCGTTTGCACCGCTGGAGAGGGGAGAGCCTCCCCTTTCCAGCGGTGTATGGCATTAACCATTTCGCCGCCGGATCAAGTTGCGGCGCCAATTGGCGCCAAAACGTGATTCAAACCTGGAGGGGGGCTGACATCTTGGATGTCAGCCTAGCCTCCAGGTCCCCCCCACCCACTGACAACCTCACCATATGTGTGAGGATGTCAGTGGGCCAGTTAAGGGGATCCTAAGGATCCCTTTATCTCCCGATCCATGGCAGCTAGATGGTCATATTTGCCATCATTTGAAAGGCCTGATTATGGCCTTTCAAATGATACCAAACATGACCAGGTTTGGTTTTAAAAAAAAATGTAAATAAAAAAATGTTTTTTTTTTAAAAGTTTTTTTTGTCTGGGGGGAGTTTAATTAAATAGGACCTAGGCTGTCATCTAAAAATAATTAGCACAAAATAGTCAGAATGAGCGCAGCGCACATAGGTGAACTGGCTCAGCAGTGAAAGGGTTAAAAGGTAAAAACATGTAAAAATTGGGTATTTCTATTCTCGGGATAAAATTTGGAAACTATTTAGCCGGGGTCTTTATTGGTGGTTATAGCTTTAGGGATTAAATTACGAAAAAGTGTGTTTTTACCATTTTTTTCATCATATTTCATATTTTTTTATATTAAATTATTGGATATGATGGAAATAATGGTATTTCTAGAAAGTCCATTTAATGGCGGGAAAAAGGGTGTATAATGTGTGGGTTGAATAAACAAGAGGAAAATTTGATCTAAACACGAGCAGCGCAGAAACGTAAAAACAGCAGCGGTCACTAAAGGACGGATTTGTGTAAAACCGCCCGGTCACTAAGGGGTTAAGGGGGTTAAAGTCCATTCATTTCAGTGGAATAAATTCAGATGGTGATCTGGATGTGTCATTCTGCATTGGTAACAGTTGCAGTGGTCGGCTGCCACACCAGATCACATCACCAGCTCCACAGAACCAGCGATGTTGATTTAGAGAATGGTATGGCACCGAGATGGGGACGGACACGGATACATATGTTGAGTCGTGCAACTTTCTCACAAATGCCTGCAGAGAAACCTATCCTTACCTGATCCCAAACGTCCAGAATCATGACATCATCTGTGGCGAGGTCATCCTGTGTAATTTCTCCTGGCACTTCCTCGATCTATAGACCATATAAGAATTGCAAGTCAAGAAATTTAAAAAATTATAACACTAAAAAAAATTGAAATATATTTTCATAGAATTGTTCACTTACAATAAAGCGTCCGGTTTTATTGGAACAGGCAAACAGACGCGGTGGGTGAGCATTCATTTTGTCCTTCAGTCGGGAGGAGGTACGGTATGAAGCCTTGCCACCCAAGCTCTCCCAGAAGTCATCTGCAACAATATAAATGATTAGGGCATCCCTGTAAAGTCGAGGAAGCGGCAGCAAGGCCAAAGCAACATCCAATAAATGGTACCCAGCATAGGATTGGTCATGTATATTGCGCAGGCACCAGGCCTCAAATGATCTTGGATCACTTGTTCTTGGATTATCCCTCCAATGCCAAAAACCCAAGATGAGATTACTAGAACAGAAAGCCTCGATCCCACAATGCAGGGTTTAGTGAATAATGCACTTTAAACCTTAACAGATTCCACGATGCACTTTAATAAGCCTTAAATACCTTAAAAAGAAGGATTTTGGGCTCTACAAATCATGTGTTTGAAGGTGCGCAGGTGCATCTCCAAGCATATTCCCACTAGGGTCAAAAACGTATGCAACACCATGAGAGTCCTCTCCTTTACAGGACGGGATGCATTGCAGGGACACCTACCAATGACTATATGAAGCACAGGCTGGAGGCGGCTAGAGAAGGAGTTCCAATGTATTGGGTAGAGACGGCAAAGATTGCAAAAGATGTTAAAAGCATTGCAGGAGGGAGTTAATATTACAGCACCAAGCAAGCCAAAAAAAAAAAAAAGGAACAACCCCACACGAACCCAATTTATAGGAAGCTGAGAACGAGATCATTTAACGATATAGGATCGTGAGGGGGTTTGTAGTCTATGGAACAGGATCTGTAGATACAAAAGATGAAATACCAGTGGCTCGAGAAGCTTTTAGAGCTGCAACTATGAAGCAATCCACCCCCGCATGAATTGCACGAGCTATAGCGGATGTGCTGAAAGCCGCCGCCAAAAACGCTACTATGTGCATTCCTTCATTAGGTGGATGGAGCCTTGCAGCGCTGAGCACACTAACTGCTCAGCGAGGTGGCCAGACGGGCGTCAGAGCGAAAAGGAACGTCCACTCTCGAATGATCCTTCCGCTCTGAAAAATGCTTGTTTGACCCCAGCCTTCAGGGGAGATTTCAGTGACCATGCAGGGGGGCACGGTGAGTCAAGCAGGAGCCCAACAGAAAAAAAAAACCACTATTACTCAGAGCAGCTGCGACAACCAGGAGTAACAACCCAGTTCATGTATAAAAATAACAAATGTTGTAAATCCTAGAAACTCTGTATTCTGCCCCTGGGATTTATTGATTAAGAATCCCTGCATTACACATGCTGAAACAGACGGGACATGTCCGTAAATCCTAGATGCAGTATTCCAGGATTTACTGACACGTCTGATCTGCCCTCGTTTCTATACAATTCCATGTGCTACAAAACAGAGGTTTGTTTGCTTGAATGGCCATTGAAGCGTAAGCTCACTCACCATCAAGGCACCACTTTGTAGAATGAATACAAAACCATTGTAACAAAAGCCACTCTGAGCAGCTGCACGCTCTGCTTTTGAGCCGCAACATTTTTTTCTGTACGTATATTTTGTTGCAACGTCAGTGAGGTCATTTTTGCTGCTGCTCCCATTTGGGGTTGAAAACAAAAACCATGGAAAAAACCACTATTTTTCCCTCCTAGCTGAAAAGCTGTGAAAGCGTGCGGCTGCTCAGGAGCGGCTTTTGGTTAGGTACTCTACCAAGGAGGTGTGAGTGAGCTTACGCTTTAATGGCCATTCAAGCAAACCAACCTCTATGTTTTGTTGCACATGGAATTCTATAGAAATGAGCGCAGATAACAGTCCAACACAGACATCAGTATTTCAGGATTTACTGGGTTTAGGATTTAAGGACGTGTCCTGGCTGTTTCAGCAGGTGTAATGCAGGGATTCTTATTGCAAATCTATAATTACAAAGCGATCAGTAAATCCCAGGGGGCAGAATACAGGGTTTCCGGGATTTACACATGTCTGCGTTACATCTGAAAGAGTTAAAGCTGGGCAAGACGTCAGGTAGGTCTGGCCAAGCTAAAACAATGCACATCTCCATGCAAAGCTTGAACACCAAGGACATGTGCATAGGTTTTCCTAAATATATAACCAGTGCATTTTCTGCTGTATTGAGAGGCAGTTGCTCCTGTTCTGGGATTTGATGCGCGGGAGGTTTTGTAACCGCCTATGTTATACTATACAGCCACGTGAAATGACAGACTAACCTGCACCTTGTTGTGGAATGGGGGTTCATTTGAGTCAACTGGTTTAAATATCTCGATCAGGTTAAAGAGTGATCACTACAGCAGAGACGCTCCACGCAGACCACAAAGATAGTCGTTAAGAAAATGCAATTTTTTTTTACCAGGTTCCCCTCCTTCAGCGATCTGTGAAGCAGAAACTCCCAGGATGCTGAGCAATTCCTGCGCGCCGCGTTTCTCTGCATCACTGGCACCTTGGCCGACCCACAGGAAAGCCGCCGAGGGGGTCTTTAGCACATAGGCGTCATTAGAATTCAGATTGCTTGCACTAGCGTCAACCTAGAACACAAGGAAACAAAAAGGCAGGAAGATCAGGATACAGTGTCAGCAGGGCTTGCGCTTTAATGGGTCACATGGTCTTGCGTGTATTAAGACACATGTACTTTTCCAAGAGAAAACTACCATAACAGCGTCTGATCAAGATTTCACTTGACGTTTAAATTAAATAGCCCAAAAACGAAGAAGTCCAGTTTCTAATCCCATTTCCCCTGACATGCCGTGTGGCCCCGGAACCAGCTTCACGCATGATCATTGCTAGACGTACGCGGCGTATACACGCCAACTGAAGTTTGTACCTCCACTGCTCTGCTGGATCCAGCCGACGAGGCGCGGACTTGGAAGAGTCGGATGTCGGCATCTTGCGTCTGACCACCTTCTCTTGACGTTCCACCCTTGTAGACGACCAGTGGTTTTCCACCAAAGAGACTCAGAAGATGGGCCGGCTCCTTGCCTTGTACTACACGGACCTGCAATTCAGACGATGCGATTATAGCGAGTATTGGCAACACTTGCAGCGAGTTAACATGCTACTATTAGTGATTTATGGGAACTGCTGAAGATCAAAAACCAAACTGCAGAGTTTGCAGGTGCAGCTCGCTCATGCAGCATCCAGATGTACGTTTTCCTCCACACAAACAGCGTCACCAGGATTAGAACTAAAACTGATCTATAGATCAGGCCGCGTCGAATATCTTGGACTGGACCTTACCAGACCTCTCCTTCAAAAACGACAACTCGAAACACGACCACTGCCGTCACATGAGATCTCAGATCTACAAAGCTTGCGCTGTCAGGTTGACAGGAGAGAAGGTGCACCATGTGTTTACATGCAAGGTTTCTACTACATTGATACAAACGACACGTGTCAGTTGTAAGTTTATGTCCCGATTGCAGTAGAATCGTGGACACGTGGGTTATTGATGTGCAGGACATACAAAAGGGGCAGCTGATGGAAAAGGGGGGGGGTCCAACCAGTGGTTTAGTAAGCCCCAGAAATCTTTTCAGGTCACATTTGACCTAGGAATGGTCGGCCATTACTACTGGAAGCAGATTGCCCCCATTCTGTACCCACAAGAGGCAGTATATAGGAGATTGCCAAACGCCAAACACCAACACCCCCCCCCCCCCTCAGCATGGGCGTCCGCAGAAATTTAAAAAATTTTTTGCATCCATATTCTGCCCTTTTTACAATGTCATGCAGGGGACAGTCATAAAATAAAGCGTAGTAATAGAGGCTGCAAAACATGATGCAAGTCTAACAGAAGAATAAAGGTGTAAGGGTCTGATCTGAGTTACATTTTTTTAGTCTGTTAACGCCATTCAATGCAACACACACTAGTCACACATCCAGGATCAAGGCACTAAAGTAAGGGTTTAAGGCCATGTCTGTATACACAAACCATGACCCCCCAGGCTATATTATATAATATATATCACACACTCACATATCTCCTCTTAGGACCCTGCTCCAGAGCTTACAATCTAAGGAGAGGGGACTCATCCCCACTGCCCAGACTAGACCCTGCCTAGAGCACCTGTATACTGCCAATATTGCCATGGTCTGTACTTCATGCAATCTCTTTGAGCTTAACGCAGGCCCCCACCAGATTCATATTAATCATTTTGTGTCCCTCTTCCCCAGACAGCTAATGAGGCCCCTGATCTGAGGTCTAGTTTAATAAAGACACTGGCATCAAGCTTAATAAAAATGTATTTGACAATCATTACTTTTTTTCCTTGTGTCCAGCTTTCCATCCAGTGGCCCATAGGAGCAGCTGCACCTGCATCTCAGCCCTGCCTCTCCCAGCATGCAAAGTGTGTGGGAGCATGTGGTGGATTGGGGATGTGATGCTTGTGCAGCCTAGTGGAGAGCCGAGGAACTGCAGCATTGCAGTGAATAAATAATTTAAGCCTGTTGATCCAAGGAGGGGCAAGTGCCCCCCTTGCCCCGTGCTGCGGACACCCATGGGCCCCAACCCGGACCATTTTCCTGCCAAATCTCAAATGATTTGAGAGGTTCTCAGGCACGTCCAGACCTGCGCTGACGCTTCGAGTAGGACCAAGACCAAGAGACTATTGGCTGCCTAAAGTATCAACTGCTGGCTTGTAGAAGGAATCCCAGCTTGCCCAAATACGCAAAAGGGCTGTCATTTTGTTTCCTTGTATACACCGTGTCTAAGGGCATTTCCATGAGGCCAGGATTTCATGGCAGAAATTAAAGCCAAGATACATCTGATCCTGCAGAGTGTGGCGAGTAGAAACGTGTTACTCTGTAGTTCAATGCCAGATCACTATCTACCGTTACCGAATTGCCAACTGCAATCATTGCATAGGACAGGATATCCTGTTACTGAAACAAGCTGTGTTTGCATTTTCCCGTCATTGTGCAATTAGGTAGAAGAATCCAAAACAGACGAACACCATCGAACGCGCTAAACACCGAGCCCTATGGAAAGGCAGGGCCTGAGTAACACGAAGGGTTAATGTGGTGAGTGTTAAAAAAAAAAAAGTGTATCCAGTCTGGTAAAATAAGCATTTTAGCAAATTTAACCAAGACTAGGTCTGCCGGCCCGTGGAGTCTCCTGGAGGGATTTTGCAGGAAAATAAGTAAAGGGTTTATTCTAAAGGATGGATCGGGAACCAAGAAACAGGAATTTTCTTCACCGCCATCTATTTAACGGTCAAACGTTACGCACCGCAAAGCTCCATTACTTGTGCAAGAATTTAATCTTGGTGCAGCCGGACACGATATATCTAAGAAATTTGAACCTTGATCTCCAGGTGATAGTCAGTAGCTGAACCAGTGATGACAGACATGTTCTCTAGTGCCAAATCATTTGGAGGGTCAGGGTTGCTGAGCCCTGATTTATAGGAATATTTAATATTACAATGTGTCATTTTGCTGACCTGTGATATTTATATAATCGTTATCAGAAACAAAGACGGTCACAGGACAGCGAAATGACACATTTTAATATTAAATATTCCTATAAATCAGCTCAGCAACCCTGACCCTCCAAATGATTTGGCACTAGATTTCACTTGAGGCTCTGCAAACCTAACGAGCAGCCGAGCATCACAGGAAATGTAGTTTCAAAACATCTGGAGGGCTGTAGTTGCCCACACCTGGCTTAGAGATTGTAAACTCTTCCACATGGAAAAAAAAAAAACACAAATGAGCAGGGTCCCTCATACTGCGGTGTTTAAACCTCTTATTGTACAGTGCTATGGAACTTGTAAGCATTGTGCACAGGTTTTTGTACAAGTTTTTATAAAACAGCAGCACTGGCTCCGTTTCCAATCCACGAGCCAAGCGCACGCTCACTCGCCAGATACAGGTTTAACCATCCACAGGTGCCGGTTACTTCTATCTCTCCAGGTCTTGTCCAAACCCGGTGCTCTGTCTAGATTTACCCCCATAGATTTATTTTTTGGTAGAAATGCCCATTTAGGCTAGGGTCAAACGAACGCATTATTCGCAGTGACCATCAAAAAGTGCGTCCGAACGCATTGACGTATTTTTTCACGGAATGCGCAAAAATGGTCAGACGACGCGCATTTTTGGGCGTGATTTTGTACGGATAGTCAATAAAACTCTTTTTGCGTCTGGATGTTATGTAGGCTGGACATTCGCAGCGTCTGACGTCTAAAATCACGCAAACAAACTGCTAGCGGACGCAGTGCACTCTGAAAAAAAAAAAGCGTTCATTTTCCACTTGCGTGGCCGCACTTTGTATATTGGCCGTCATTTGCTGCTAGTGCGGCTGTGATTAAGTGCGCCTAAACGCATGTTAAAAAAAGCGTTCGTCTGACCCCAGCCTTAGAGAGTCCAACCCCCCCCACTTAAAAAGTTGGCCACTACACCCCAGCCCCACTCCGGATTCTGCTGCACACGGTTTATTTTTTGTAGGGGAGATAAGGGGGTTTATTTTCAGATTGCTAATGGTTTAGCGAGTTCTTACGAATCATTGATAGAAGTGAAGTCAGGCGATTAAACAGTCAATGGTAGCAAGTGTCAGTCTTGCAACATTAGTAGCGAAGGGAAAAAAAAGCAAAGCACTGAGCAAATGACCAGCAAGTGTCAAACAATGCAGAGTTAATAAACACCGCAAAATGTGGCCAGGAGATTCAAGTCCTCGCCGGCTCCATAATCAGTTAAGAAATGGAAGATCACGGGAAGACAAAACACTATGTTATGTTAGTGACTAGGTCTCCTAGGTGTTTTACACACATGCACCTATATACACACATTGTAGATTATGCGAGTACCTGGCTTCTGGAGCCCTGAAAATGAGAAAAACCATGCAAAGGCAGATGAGGAAAACTGTTAAAATGCCATTTTCTGCAGATTAGATAATGGGGGGGGGGGGTGTAGATAAGACATTGAGCATCCCTGGACAGTCATACACTTCATACATTTGACATTAGGTCCCAGAGAGGACCACTGTCCGAGCAAAGTGTCCGAGTCAAGGCAGAAGCAATAATTTCATTCTGTCAGAACACTTTAAGACGGGGGAGGGGGGGGGGTGCACCCATGTTTTGCATGTGGTGGGGGAGCCTTATGGGAAATCCAATATTTTTGGGGCCAGCACCTAAACCAGGTCTGTTGAGCTCCAGCTCCTAGATGTTGCTGGACTACAACTCCCATGATTCCTCTTGCCATCTTTTGCATTCAACGCATTATGGGAATTTTGGGTCAGCAACAACTGGTGGGGCTGGAGCTTAACAGACCTGGATAAAACCATACTGGAGGGGAAAACCACCAAGAACCATAGTAAGCAGCCGACAGAGGCTTGTGTCAGACTGTACACACGGCTCTCACAAGCTTAAAATTCCTGCAGTGCACAAACACCTCTTTGCCACCAGATACATCGTCACAAGATGAGCTTTACGGGTGCTTTTTAACCCAAATATTGCAGAGATTTTCCAACAGGTCTTGCAGTCAGTATAGGGCTTTTGCCATACAGCGTTTCAAACCCTGGCCCCCCTAACAGGCCAGGTTTGAAGGATAACCTTGGGGAAATGCAGACTGAATCCTGCAATCACAGAGGCAAATCATCCTGCAAACCTGGCTTGCAGGGGTTAATCTAGGACCAAAGTTTGAAAACCACTGCAGAAGATTCAACTGTACAGCAGCGGTTCAAACAGCAATGAAAGGTTCAGGTGTTCAGCCATAAATTCTGATATTCCATAGAGTGACAGCTCTGACACTTATCAGGGCTGGTTAGGTTTGCAGTAAGAACCCAAGACTAGGTTAATAAGTCTGATGTTCCTGCAGTACAATGTGTAAGCCAAGGATCCCAAGCAGGACCATGCTATGCGTTTACCCAGGGCCAGGTTACTTCAGTTTCTTATTAAAAGCAATAAGGTTACGCAGTTTTATTTGCTTCACACAGAAAACCCAAGCGCTTTAGTTGCGTATGGGTAAAGCCTGCCAGAAAGAAGAGCACGGAGACTGCAATCCACCTTGAAAGACGGACATGAGGCAGGAGTAACGTGCAGGAGGATTACAAGTGATGATCTGATAATGCAGTTTAGCTTATTGGCACAGAGGGGGATTTAAACAAAAAAACAACAACCTCACCTGTACAGGGCCACCACCAAGTTGCTCATCCAGCTGGGCGCTAAGGAATGCAGAAGCTGTGATCTCGTCCGCTGTGGAGTCGCTTCCTTGCCTGCAATGGGGTGGGGGGGGGGAACAAAGTAATTTTAAAACAAAGTAAATCCTGAAAAACGGGGGGGGGGGGGGGGGGCACAGAGATGGAGATCCTGTTAGAGTTAATGCTATGGCTATAATGGTTCCTTATGCAGCAGCGTAGCGCCCTCTAGTGGAAACTTTTCACCTACAAAGATAAGTTGTATCCTTTAAGGGGCACACTGTAAAGCCTGGCCACTTTAATGTGGGGGGCCCCAAAAAAGAAAAAACACAAAACCCCCCATACCCCTTCTGCTGCTCAGGCATTTCACGCCTGTGTGCGGAGCTCATTTTTACCCGTTTTGCTCATCATGTTTAAACGCGATTTGAAGCCCTATTATATGACCCAGACATTCTATATTGTACTTTCTGGCAGATTCAGAATATATCATTATATGTATACATCATGTCTGTATATTATAACAATGCAATAAAGTTTGAATTTAATAATTTACAGCAATCGGCCGGAATCCTGGCTCAGCGCGTCCACAGCACAGGAGAACCACTTGGCTGGATGTGCTGAGCGTGTCCTTAGCAGCCAAGTGGGTACTTTGAGTGTATGTTTGACAAAATGTCATGGAGAGTAGGAGTTTACACAAGACCTGAGATCAGCCATGGAGCGGTGTTTAAAACGTCACGAAACAAGTGTTTAGCGCCCTTCTAGATTGTCTAAACCGCTACTGATCTGGGACCTTTAATGAGATGATCATTACAGACGGTGGCTAGAACGTATCCACGATCCAGTCGTTTCTGCTGTGTTAGGATTTAAATCCTATTCCACCTACCAAATCTCTTCATGTTGTAGAGCTACAGCAAGTGATATTATGTATTATCTCATAAGCACTACTTTAAATACAATCTCTGCTAGAATTCTTCCCTTATACTAACTGGGAACATTATATGTTACAATTTACCAAGGGCAGGCAACAATTTTATGCACTTATACAAATTAATAAAAGCCGTATAAGTCTATTAATAAAATGTATGGATTGGTCCTGTCTCTATACAGGGTAACTCCCTAGGGTTATGACCCTTCTTTCTCTATACAGGGTAACTCCCTAGGGTTATGTCCCTTCTTTCTCTATACAGGGTAACTCCCTAGGGTCATGTCCCTTCTGACAACATATTCAATTCTGCAATTTGCTTAGGTTGCTTCTTGGTACCCATTTTTTGCTTTCATTTCAATGTATTGTAACATGGTCTATATTGTGCCCATTGTACAGCACTGCAGAATATGCTGGTGATATAAAGAAAGATTTAAAATCTGCAGATTTTACCAAGGAAGCACTACTCACACCATAGTTGGCACATGGGAAAATATTTTTTTTGGGCTGAAACCATACAAGCTGCAGATTTCATAGATTAAAAGAATATAAAATTCTAGGTGTCTTACCAGAGTCCTGTTTGATAAAGACGTTTGATCCTCACAGCCAATTGCAAAATAAAGCCCTTTGTCATACGGTGGAGAGTAATGTTTTCTTAGATTAAAGCCCTTACCAGGTGTAGATGATCTGTCCCTGCTTGCCGCTGGATTTGTAGTTGTATAGAACGATGTAACTGTCTCCTCCGTAGAACTGGCCGTATTGGGATTCACTGACTGGGACCTTCTCAGACGCTTCAATACGCCAGATCTGGAAAAAAAAAAAAAAAATTCTATGTAGTATTAGTCCTTCGCTGCCCCCTGCTGGAGAGGATTAGATACTCCATGCACAGGAGCCTGTGAATCCTGAAGGGGTCAGTGTGCAAGAAGATACTGTGTTCGCTCGCGCAAGACCACAGGAACCCCATGAGAGACGAAGACCAGGCTACACATTCAGGGCTGCCACCAGAAATCGCAGAGCCCCTTACTAAGCCATGGGCCGGGCTGCCCCCCCCCCCCTGCCAGTTGCCTCTTTCTGCAAACCTTATTTTACTGGGAATGGTCTAAATACCTGGTGATCCGGCAAGGAGATAAGTGATCCCTGGTGCAATTCATACAGAAAAAAAAAAAAAAGAAAAAAATCATGACCCACCCACATGATCCCTCCGTTCTGAGCCAGAGTGCTCAGACGGGCATCTAAAGGCTGCGGCCCCATGGGAAAGTTTCTGGTATGTTGGTTGACTAGTCCTGGGTGACATGGAGGGGGCCCTTATGGTTTGGCAAGGGACACCCTGATGACTGCCCCATCTAGAGGAATCCTCACAGCACCACACCATGAAGTCCTATGGACCACCGAGTCACTACTTGGTAACAGTGACCCATATAGATGTTACCAAGAGTGGATTTTGCGCTAAAGAGCACAATAACCAAGTTGTACTTTAAAAAGGCAAGAAGTCGCACCTCTGCCAACTATCACGTTTAACAAAAAAAAATGATAAAATCCTTTTGAAAGGTGTAGAACTTTAAAAGCACCTGCCATGACAACCTGTAGAGCACCACGGTACCTCTGAGGTCTTAGAAGAACCAGCCCACAGGAGACAATGTCATCCTCTCCTGGGGATCACCAGGTGCAGATTAATGTCTAGATTGGACAAACCAAGTCTTCATTTTGGGGCTTAGTTTGCCCTTCCCTTGGCCAATAAAGCTTTCCAGCAGTTGATTGGTTACCGTTACAGAAATGGAGTAACCAAACGAGAAACCTGACACTACCTGCTTTTTGCCGGTTCCATCATCCACCATGCCGTGCTGGGCTGCCATGGCTGGCTTCTCGTGCAAGGTGCTGACATCAAAAGGCACGTTTTCGATTTTGGCGATGTGATTGGGAATGTAAGCGACACCCAAGCCTTCCGTTTGGTCCTTGTCGCGCCAGTTTTTGAAGAACTGTTTGAAGAGCGGGGTCTCACCACCATCTGGCAGAACTTGGACCTGCAGAAAGATGCCACCAGCGAGTCAGCAATGTAACAAGAACCAGTAGATACGCAAAGATGACCATGTCGAGGAGGAACGTACATCACATACCAGCACCATCATTTGGGATTTTCACTCATGAACACCATTAAAAACAGCTGACGTTCTAGATTTGACAGCAAACATAAGATTACAGCAGCTGTGCGAATGCAAGAACCCATGGTGGCAAAGGTTAATTTTGCCATGTGCTGCAAATCTAAAACACATTACACCCCCCCCCCATGCCAACTGGACGCAGGCAAGGGTGACTGTTCATAAGAGTTGCCCGGAAGCTGTGCTATTCCATAGGGTGGAATGAAGGGGATAAGCGGTTATAAGTGCCTGTTTTCAGGCAAACTGACCCCTTTGCACTGCAGGTTTATCATTATATAAAAACAGCATTTTTAGGGGAATAAAAAAATAAATCTGAATTCTATAAAATCTAAAGTTTGTTGTGTGGACAACAGCCTGGATCTCAGTCTGGCCCGCCTGAGGTTTCTGAACTAGACCGCCATTATTGTAGATAAAGAATCCTGGGAAATTTAGGCAGACACAATGGGGCGCAGTGGTGGAAGTACCAGGGTCGCAGTTGCAACCGGGCCCTGGCATTCCACCACTAGAGGGGGGCCCAGCGCTGCCGCCAGATTCTGGCAATAAGCACCAGAATCTGGGAGCAGCGCCGCCGGCTGTTCCTCTCTGCGAGCAGCCTGGCCGCTCACATGGGATGGGAACTAGCTGCCCAGCGCATGAGATCTCGGCTGCACTGGTCAGGTGGTTCCCGGTGAGCGGCCAGGCTGCATAACTTTCAGCGGCTGCTCACCTCGGAGAGGAACAGAACGCCGGTGGCAGCGGGGCGAGCTGGTGGCAAATACATTTATGTGTGAGCTGGGGGCAAATACATCCATGCGTGAGCTGGGGGGGGCGCAATATTATTTTTTATATTGCAAAAGATTTTTTGGGGGCCCCCCTTCATGGATTCTTGCACCGGGGCCCTCAGGTTTCTAGTTACGCCACTGATGGGGCGGTTGGATTTGGAGATCCTTCTGTAGAGACGTGCTTCAGAAGGGAAGATAAAAGGTGTCTATTGCAACTTTCAGCATAGACCTGTGGTCCAGGATCTTGTTCTACAGAATAGACACCTGCGATTTCATAAAATTTGGTCCCGGAGCAGCGGGTCACTTGTTTACAAGTTTGGGGCCAAACCAGTTCTCTTTATACGGTCCCTGACAAAAAGCACAAGCCGGGATGAGAATTTGAGATCAGGAGAATTCCCAGGTAGCCTCCTAATTACCATGTAACGTGTTCGTGACACTGTTATAAAATTAGAGGCGGGTGGGGGTATTCTGTCACATGACCAGGAAGGGCTGCGAGCGAGGCAAAGAGATAATGGGTGCATTACATAAAGGACGAAAAGATGTCATTTTCTACAATCATGCAGATATAGCAGAAAGTCAAAATACAGGGTGCCTGGCGTTTACTGACATGTCTACATTTAAATATGTAGAGATGACACATTTAACCCTTTCACTGCTGAGGACGTGTGGGGAACGTCCTAATTGACGAAGGAAAGATAGGGGGTTCTTTGAACCCCGATATCGCGACTGTTGGCAGCTAGCAGGATCAGGTTTGGTATCATTAGAAAGGCCAGAGCATGGCCTTTCCAATGATACCAAACATGACCATGTTTAAAGTAAAGAAATTTAAAATAAAAAAAAAAATGTTTTTAAGACGTGAAATGGCTCAGCAGTGAAGGGGTTAAATGTATTCATGGAGTAGAAACGTTAGGGCCCCAAGACATAAATTTAAGAACGGACATTTAGACATCCCATAGGATCAGTGTGAATTTTTTTTATTTTTTTCCCCCGTAATCCTCAAAAAAAGTTAACCTGTGACCACTGATATGTTAAGACAAATAGAACAAAACAAATATCTGGATAAAATGATTAATCTGGACACCCTGTATCAGGTCTCCACATTCTGTTAATAAAATCAGGACATTCTATAAATTGAGTGAATTTTAGTCAACTAAAAAAGTCTATTAAGGCTAGGGTCAGACGAATGCATTTTTTGCGTTGTCTGTGAAAAAGTGCATTTGAACGAATGTATTTTTTCACGGAATACGCGATAGCGGTCATACGATGCACATTTGCGTCTGATTTTGTACGGATCATCAATAAAACACTTTTTGCGTCTGGACGTTATGTTGGCCGGACATTAGCCGCGTCTGACGTCTCCTAATCACACCGCACTCTGTACGTCAGTACTAGCAGTATCACGTTTGCAAAAAATGCGTTAGTTTGCTGCTTGCGTTGCCCGGCCGAACTTTGTATATTGCCTGTCATTTGCTGCTACTACAGCCGTGATAAAGTGCGATGCGGTAATTTTGCTTTAACTTTAGTCGTGCGATTTTGACTAAAATGCCATTTAATTTTACCAGACTAAATTTACTGTAGTTTTAACTCAACTAAAACTGGTGAGAAAAAACCTCAGGTGACTAAAATGCAACCAAAATTATCACTGCAGGGTCACCATTTTTACCTTAAAGGCTTGGTTCACACCTGAACGTATCGCATATGCACGTTTGACAACTAGAAACGCGCATCGTACGTGCGTTTTTTGAAGTCTATGGCTGCAAACGTGCTGTAATACGCCTCAGAAGCTCCTGTACTTTGGGTGTAGGAAGTTTAACAGCACGTTCCTACGCAATGTAAGAACGCCCAGGTGTGAACCATGCCCAAAGGAAAGAATGGAATGTCAGGGTTTGAGCGTTTTACAGCGTGTATGAATGTACTGTAAAACGCCCAGGTGTGAACCAGGCTTAAATATGCAATAATCTTATTCAGCGCTGTCATATCCGCCAGTGCCCTATAGTACAAATTCTGTCAAACAATCATTGGCGAGAGACCGGTGGACACACCTGGGTTTGTATTGGGTAGCCCATTTTGGAGATGAACTCTGTGGCGGTTTTAAGCGCAGCCTTTCGTTCTTCGAGGTTGGCGTTCTTTCCTGCAAGAAAATACACCGATCGCTTTGTCAAATTTGTTCATTTATGCAGCTACCCCAGTCTAGAAGCTGGTTTGGGTGTGGGACCAGTTGCTCTTCAAAACAGCTTTTGAATCTTCTAGAAGCTGGTTTTCCCCTTTACGGGGGTTTACAAGAAAAAAAAAAAACATGCAGAAAAAAATAAAAGAAAGCAATGTAAACTTTGGAAGATGTAAGAGATAGTGTATGCATGTCCAGTTTAGTAGACATTGGAGTGAGCATAAAGATACATGATCTACACCTCCATACATAGGGGGAAATCGGGGTTTTATTGCAAGGAGTACAGAGTCAAGAGTCTGTAGAGTCAGAGAGTCAGAGTCTTTAAACACTACACATCGGCGACTTAATACTTTATCCAGCCTGGAATATAAATGGGCCTCCAATGCCTAGTGTCACAGGTGATGTCAAACCCCCCCGGCTAGGAGACCCAGCGGTGCCCTTTAACATTCATGGAACGCATTAGGTGGATGCCAGTACAGCTCTACACCTAGATCCGAAATATACCGACCTTTCCAGACAAAGATCTTCCCATCCGAGCCGTGATCCAAGATGAAGCAGTCGTCAGAGTTGAGAGCAGACTGGGTGAAGGGGTTCTCATCGGCGACCAAGGAGACCGACATGGATCCACTTCCATTTGAAACCTTCATAACGGAACAAGAATTATAGGCTTAGTGAGCGATACAGATCACACTGAAAGCCAATGGGAAGAGAGCCAGAAGATGCCCAGATCCACCATTGTAAACACGGCAAAGCCATCAGGTTAACAGAATACATTGGAAAGTCGTTTACCACTTTATGACCATGAGATGGTCCAATTTCTAAGCACTCACCCTGTAAAGTTTTGCAAGTTTCCGGTTACTGGCATCAGCTTTCACATCGTCACTCGTCCCATCTGGCAAGTCTGGTTTAGCTCCGAGAACCTAAAAGAAAATTTCTGAAGAGGTTAGGGTATTCCATCCCCATCTTCTGCAGATGGAACAGCAGGTTTTAACCTGGCACATGAAGGGTCACATTATGCATAGGATGTCCAAGGTAACTTTTCAAAATCATAGGATTCTGGAGAAATGTTAAGTCATGATTTCTCTTTCTCTTCCCCCCACCCCGCCCATGATGCAATGCGATGCGTTATTCTGGGCTTGACTGAAGTGCTCTTTGAGCGGCCATAACATCCCTTCCTCAGGCTTTGATTTCCTTCCACAAGCCCCACTGAAGCTTGAGATCCAGGAGATCTTTGCAGGGAACGGCCAGCAGAGGTCTCACTGAGGAACGTTAAATCCTGCCAGATAGGGCTCTGGTTTCATGCAAACACGAATAAAAACGCTCGAGTTACATTCGCGAGTGAGGTTTAAAGCAAAGTAAGTATCAAGAAGGTTTGCTTTACCACGAAGCTAAATTAACGGATTGTCGCCGGGTGCCGAGACATGTTCTCTGCAAAGACTCGTGTGATGAGAGCGTTACTGATCAGAGACGATTACAACTGCCGCCCTATCATGTGCAAAGATGCTCCAGGGGCTGTCACTACAGCACGATAACGTGACGGAAGCAGTTTTAGGGCAATCGTGCAGTGTTACATTTATCTTTACATGGTGGCGATGATCTAAAACGCAGACAAGGGGGGGGTGGATTATACAAAAATCTCAGTATTGTTTTCTATCATTGACATCACCACACGCTCCGTGAGGATACTGGTCGCCTCAAACACTTCATCCCAACAGCTAATGCTTGTTGAGTGATGAAACACTGCATAAAGCAGTGAAATCCCTCAAGTCCAGCTTTAAATTGCACTGGCGAGTGCCCTGGATGGGAAAAATGTGAGACCGATTGGCAGGTCTAGAGTCCGAGTGCCAGGGGAGAGCAGAAGCAATCCTCTTAATCTTTGGGAAAGCAGGGACGGTGCAGCTTCACTTTTTTTGGTGGATTGTATTTCAAGCTATAAAGATCCTACCAAACATTGAGTCCTGACAACACCTGGATTGAAGAAAAAAAAAAAACACGCAAACCATGCGCTGGAACATCTAAGGAGTTTATTCAGAAAGCACCAAAATGTCAATGCACTATAGAGATTCCAGTTCACTTCCCCCGAAGGGTGCAAGAAAGGAGGTGGGGGGAATATGAACACACCCAAAAAAATTAAAAAAAAGTCAGATTCAATAAAAAGGTTTGCTGAAACGAAAAATGTTCGGCACATTAACCCCATGGGATACACCTGTCAAACTGAAGCTCTACAAAACTGGGGCATTTCACTGACGCTTTATAAAGTCTTTTTACAAGGAAGGATACATTGAGATTAACATTACCCGAGAAGATTTTGCTGCTGATCACAGAATTGCACTGTATTTTGCCGTCAATTCACCTGTATTTGGTGAATTGACAGATTTCTGAACGGTGAAATTCACTGTATGACAGTTTGCTGCTTATTGAATAACAGAAGGTTTTAAACAAAACCTGGGAAATCTGTTTAGGTCGGGATCAGATGAAGGCACTGTGTGTCTCCCGGCATCTGCCACCTTGATAGGGCTGGCCACACTGTAGTGCGCGCACAAAAGCAGTTGTGCTAATAGCCTCCCTGAAGTGCTACAATGCGGCTGCAATGCATGATCCTCCATAGGAGGAGTGAGCCTTGCAGCGCTGAGCGCACTGTGCTCAACAAGGTGGCCAGACGGGCGTCAGTGGAAGGAACGTCCACCCGCAGACGTTTCTTCTGCTCTACAAAACACTCGTCTGACCATGGCCTGAAGTCATTGATCAGGACAAGGAACTAGAAATTGACAAGCTCCAAGACCTAACCGATCACCAAAATGCGGTCAGACAGGTTTCATCGCCGCGCAGTTTGTGGTTAGAGGAAATAAAAAGGCTACATTAGTATCTGCTCCGTGAAGCGTGACTTGCTCCACCTTGAATCTCAGTTCTGTCAGGAACCTGCACAGATACAAATGTTCTCTATATGCCCACATGCAAACCACATTCACCTCTAGCATTTTCTCCCGCTCCATCCCTTCATCCACCACGTAGACCTTGGCACGTCCGTGGCGCTCGTTGTCTCGGATGTCTTTGGCGACGCTTGTAGCTTTGAGTTTCTCGAAACGATTTGAGTTGGATCCACACCACTGGTAGATTTCCTGCAATCAACAAAACGAAGATTGAAAACCGCAGACTACACGACGTGGCAGATTTACCGGAGCACAAAACTGACGCCAGATTATCCAAACTGTGGCACAAGCCCTGCAGGTAGGGTTGCCAGATCAGCCACGTTTTCCTGGGCGCATCGTTTAGTTGTGAAAAAGAGTGGAACCCTGCAGGTAAGAAAGGAATCGAGGGGCGACTGCTTGATTTACTTGCAGCATATGAATTATACATGTTGCAGGGCAGCACTTTCCCTGCATGAACTAGTGATACATGTCCAGAAAAACACAGCCGATGTGGGGACCCTAATCATTACATTTCACAGAACGTGGGAGGCCATGTTCGTTGTGTGTTTTTCTACCTGCATAGGCATTTCTCTCGGGGACAGACAGCTGTGCTCAGATACTTGGGACATTTTGCCACCTAAGGGCACCTGCAAGCTTCAATTAGGCCTTTTGATGCTCCTGTAATTACCCGCCTTCTAATTACTGGCAGGAACAGACTTACATCACCCAGATCGAGGATAAAGCAGTCTCCCTTGTTGAAGCTTTCCCAGCCGACAGGAACCTCGGTTGCACGGGCCAGGCGCCGACCTTTCACTTGCAGGAGCCTCTTTACGTCCACGTTATTTGGTACCACGTGTGTGAATCCTGAGGCCACTCCACCTGCCTGAAGATAACCACCAACAATAACATGCGCCGTACCAACAAGATGGGGTTCGCACATAAAAGGGATACAGCAGGTATTAAAAACATGTATAGGAGACCAGAGTAAAACCATTAACCCACACGGTTAACCCTTTAGTACTAAATGAATCCAGCGCTCGTCTGTCTGATCTCTGCAGGATGTGACATGCTTCCAGTTCAGCAGGTCAAAGGGACTGCAGGAGGGGCTGGGTGCACCAGCCAATCCAGTGGCCTTCAATGTAAGAAGGCTTTGATTCTGCTGGATGGGGTTAGTACCCAAAGATCTTCAAGCCCTATAACACTGAGTTGAGGGTCTGGGTGGGGCCAAGCCCCTGCAGTTGGATGGCTGAATCAGCCCTGAGCCCCCTCCCAATATTAGTTCTAGAAGAGTAACAATTTTTTTTTAGGTTGCTCTGGATTAACCTGTTGATGGGGACAGGGGGTTTCTACACCAAGAAGGCCCAGATAAATTGCCTTCAGTACCTACACCCCACCTCCCATACCTTGTATTTGATGCCTGACTTGAAGTATCCCAGGAAAGTGTTTGACTCGTATCCTTGGACTTCACGATTTTGGATCGGCTTTCCACCAAGGTGGTCGTCCATTTGGACTGTAAAGATGGCTGCTGCTCCACTTTCATCCTGGGTGGTCTCATTTCCTGCAATTAAAAGAAAGAAGCCCACATCACATTTGTCTGGTCTAATACAGGGTTGGGCACCGAGGTTACATGTCAAGCATTCCTGGGGGTCCAAAACCCCCTTTTAGGAATTTCTACATATTTGGAGTGGGCATTTTTCGTCTGCAACAAGCATCCAAGCACACCCTCCACTTCAGCCCCAATCCTAATCTTTTAGCTCTCCTTATCCAGTGACCAGCCAATGGTATTTTTGATAAACACAGGTTATGGTGGAGTCTAAAAGACGTCTAGTAATAATGGACTGATCCACCTTCAGGAACATATCCTAAAATGAGCATGTGACTGTGGCAGTTTGCCAAGCAGAGATAGGAATGGATACCACTGCCAACACGTCAGACGTTAGGTACTCACCCAGCCAATAGTGAAGGTCATACTGCAGGTTGCCAGACTTCTGTTGAATGGTCTTTAGGACAAGGTAAGAATCTCCAGTGAAGAAGTTTCCATACAGGTGTGTAGGTACAGCCACCAGATCGAACTTCTCCACCCTCCAGACCTGGAGCCCTGGGGCCTTTCCGGCCTTCTCAAATTCTGGATGATCAACCACCATTTCTGAAGGCTGAATAGGTGAAAATGATAAAAACACAATATAAAATCTCCAGTCCCCCCCCCATGCAGTTAACAGGTGTCTAGATGCTCCATTATTTTGCACCAACGATGTGTCAGACCAACCAGCCGTGTTCCTCAAAATCATTACACCAAGATCGTCACCCATGTTAAATGTACAATTGCCAATAAAGTTCTAATGTGTGCCGCAGCACTGAACACTGGGTAGGAAAGAAAAAGATGGAGAAACTTCCACGTATGAGGAATGATCAGAATAAAGGACCCAGGTCAAGAGCATCCAGTCTAAGGAGTGGGATGACAAGGCAGAGGGTCTATATAGAGAGCATGAGTGCAATAGGGGGATTACAAAGCATGCCGACAGATTTTGAAGACACAGGACTAGAGATGCAAGTTCCACGAACAAGGGGCAGCTTCGGATGAGTCCTGAAGGCGAGAGTACAAGGAGATAACAGATCACCGGCAGAGGGAAGTGACCAGGATGGGACATGTAGGCCAGGGTGTGTTTATGGAGATCCTTGCAGGTCAGTAGGTTGGATGTGACGTGGAGCCGGTGTAGAGATTGATAAAAGGAGTGACGTGTGGCTTGAGGTAGAGCAGGGCCAGATTAACAGAAGGGACTAAGGGAGCTCCAGGCCCAAACCCCATGATAGGCCCAGTAAAAGAAAGTCAACACCAATTGTTATCAATACAATGGATAGGGTGGTGGCTCAAAAGGGAGGCGAGAAGAATGGGTACAGCAAAAACAGCACAGACTCAATGTCTACCTCAATGCTGGATTAACCCTGCTGAGGACGTGGGGAACGTCTTTGACTCCTAAGGAAAGATAGGGGTTTGTTTGAACCCCAATATCTCCGATTGTTTTCAGTTAGGGTCATATTTGGTATCATTAGAAAAAGGCCATGCTCTGGCCTTTCCAATGATACCAAACATGATCATGTTTAAAGTAAAGAAAAAAAATTCAAGAAAAAGGTTTTTTTTAAAACGTGAAATGGCTCAGCAGTGAAGGCATTAAGGACATCACAGGCCTGGATTTGAGGGGTAATCTGGGATCATTCAAGGCCGACAGGGTTACAGTATTGAAGGAGGGCGATTAGAACAAAATCTTAATCACTTACGCATTTTGTAAATGGCTTCATGTGAGAACTAAAGAAACCAGAGACTGGTAACAGCGGTTACAGGTACCGGTATGGTTTGAAACTACAACTCACAGCCTATGGATTACCGGAAAATCCGAACGGCCATGATAACAGATGCTGTGATTATATTCCGCTGAGCATGCCGTGCGCTTACACAGCTTTACTATTGTGCACCCAACAAAAGTGGTGATAATCTGTTTGCAGCCATGTTTGTTAGACAAAGGGGGCCCTCAGATGCTGGATGGGGGTGAATTTAGGGCAAGCCAGGCTGGACACCATACTATTGTGGAGGGGAGAGCAGAGACAAGAAAAAAAACCAAGGGGCGAAGTCACAGATCGTATCAGGGGTAGTGGCCACTTTAGCCACAGACTAGTAGACTGTATGGCTCCAGAAGGAGATCAGGATCATGCCGGGTCTTAAAAGCAGATCCAAAAAGTGGCAGCTCTGTAGGGAGGAGGGAGAGGTACAGGCGGACCACTGCTATGTAACCCAACAGGTGTACACGGCTGAGTGGGGCATTAAAAAACATGGAACAGCTGAGGTTTTGTCCTGTGAAGGACTCATAGCAAATTCGCCATCACAAGCGACAAAACTAGAACAAACATGGCAAGACGTGGAGGAGATCTAGGTCTTTAAGGTCATTCTACACTGAACACTGACTGCACCACATGTATATACAGACACGCCTTTCTAGCGAAATACATCAACATGTCGGCTGCCCCATACTTCATGCAGGGGTGTCAAACTGACAGCCCCCCAGATGTTGATGCCCACAATCCTCAGTTCTTTCAATGCAAGAAATGCCCCAGGAATCACGCGATGTAGTTCAGAAACCTCTTGGGGCTGGAGTTTAATAGCCCTGCTCCAACGAGTCTGTGGTTTCCTGCCATCATGCACATATGGCGCGCCTGCCAGGGAGGGTGCCACACGTGGCATGCATTCCATATAAATAGCTGTGGTTTGGGTTTAGTATATTCTGCAATTTTTACAAGAAAAAAAAAAAACCACAAACACTATTTACGGAACAGGGTGGATTTAGTGGGGATTGCGTGTTTTATGGGGAAGTAGCAGGGAATCCATCTCTATTCACAGCACTTGCAGGAGAAAGTGCCGCCATCTTCCCATAATGCCTTGCCCATTTTTTGCGTCCCATTTGTGCCCTGAGGCGCTTTTCACAGGGATGTAAACACTGCGTGTGGGGGATAGTGATTGCTTTATTTTGGGGTGTGCCCAGACAACGTGACATACAAGACACTATAAAATAACTGCAAGGGGCGACATCCCGCGACACAGCTGCCACTTTCTGTGGAGAATATTTTTGCCATTGTTTGGGACGGCGCATGTGCCCATCTCACGCCCACGTAAAACAGCCGAGTGAGGTTACACAAGCGATGGAGAATTAGGATTTTCACCAATACCCATCTAGTGACGACGGCTCCTCTCCCAGCTGTCCCTGTATAACCAAACCTCGCCCCGGGGCTCCAGGAAAACAAGCGTCTGCAACATCATCAAGTAATAGAAAAATAACCTGAATGGACTCAAAATACAAAATGTACAAAGCCTCCATATTGAGCATTTGAGGATGCCATGACTAGACTATGCAGTAGATAATGCTACACCATGAGGAACCATTTCCTCTGGGTTTTATTTTCCATTTTTTTAATTTTACAAGACATGTCACTTTTGGTTCCCTGGGGACTCAATAGGCAAAAAGGGTATGTCAAATGGCTGAGCATCCTACACAAGTACAGCAGAACTGCGTTCAATACCTCAGCAGCTGCTGAATTGATGCAGCGCAGCAATTCAGCTTGCTGCAGCAGTGTCATTGAACGCGAATTTCAAAGCAAATATGGCCGACGATGCCCCCAGCTCATTGAAAAATTGCCCCCAGCTCACACGGGTATATAGTGCTGCTGGCTTCAAATGAATTTTTAGCAGAGCTGAGCACCTCTGCATAGGGGAAAAACATTCGGGGGGGTATAAATTTCACTATTACAGTTCCATTTTAGATTTTATATTACCACTTAAATGTAAATAGTTACCATTTACCAATAAATATTTGGTCAAAACACCTCGAAATGGACATTGCCGCACTGGTTAATAACTTGCTAAAGGGTGATGCCATCTTTACTAGGTCACACTCCGCTACTCGCAGCATCTGAGTCGCTGCAAGTGCCAAGTTAGCAGGGCTGAGCTGCAGAACGGAGTTCAGTGGCAAGTTGCTAACTTAGCACTTGCTGAGGCATTGAACGTGGCTCCGGTGCCTGTACCCCCAAAACAGATAAGGGGCCAAGTGTACCCAGGAAGTAAAGCCCGTAGTATTCCATGTAGGAGAGGTCAGCAACCTTGGCCCTTCAGATGTTAGGGAACTACATTTCCCCACGAGGCTCTGGTGACCTAACAAGTAGCTGAGCATCATGGGATGTGTAGTTCCAACACATCTTGAGCACTGAAGTTGCTCACCCCTGATTTACGTACTGTATGCATCCTTACAGCCATGCAGGAATCATTGGGGGGGGGGTGTAGTCTGATCAGATGGAGGTTGAGCAAGGTTAGCCATCAGGATACCACCATTATAAAGTGGGGTTCACACCGATGTACCAGGTACAACCTGATCTTAACACTTATGGTTAGATACACAATTCAGTGAAACTTTTTTTTTTTTAAACTTCCAAACCAATGAAAAGATTTAATTTAACACATCAGTGCACAGAAAGTCTGAACGATACAAGAGTCCTGTGTGCGGGCAGCATGGCGTCAGGAGAGGGGACTATTCACTAAGGCTGGTGTCAGACCAGTAGTGTTCACGTCTGTGATAGCATGAAAGAAACCCCATCAGAGCCCGACACACGAAGTACGTCTGCACTGAACTGCGGGCGCACAACGGCCGCGGCCCACGGGAGGCAAGAACGTACAACCCCTAGAACAGCCGCAAAAAGTGCGCTGCGTCCGCATAGCTGTGTGAGTGACGGAACGTGGTCAGACGGACTGCATTTATACGTCCAGCATTTTTCATGGACAATGGTTTAGCATTTTAATTTATTTTCCCTGCTACATACCTCAAAATATACGTCAGAAAAAAAAGCCACTACTGCATCGTCCGTAGAAATGACGTTTTCTGACCCTAGCCTAAACAGCGAGCAGGAACTGAATGTCAGACATCATTAGCACTGCCCTGTTACCCAGAATTGCAGGAGGTTTTGTGGAAACTAAGACAACACACCCACACAAATGACATACAAAGCACCACACCTTTAGGAGTTTGTATGATGTTCCTCCACAACAAAATCTGCACAGCTACTTTGAAAAAAGGTGCCTCTGGCCCTTTAAAGGATCAATGGCGATTAATGCCATGTCGCCCCCATATTTACTGGGTTAATCCATGTATCACAGCAATGTGACGTCTACAAATTTGAATGATCCAAACCAGGCCAGCTCGTACCCTTCTAGATTTATTGGTTCAACACACCTGTTAATCTAAACACAACAAGCCATTTAAAAACCTGTGTAGCCACCCTTTGTACACATAGGCCAAGCCACGTATTAATATGGCCTAAAACCTAGTGTCAAGAGATACAGTGAGAAGTACACACAACATACTATACAAAAACCTAAAACCAAGCCAAAAATACAAGTCCAGCAGTATGAGCCCATACCACCACTCCCATACCGCAGTGACCACATGGTGGTTTCTGTACCATGGTGACTCCTAGCAGGGCAGAGCTCCAGCGGCCATGAGATCTCAGGCCTTAAAGAGGGCAATCCTAAAGTTAACCCTCATTTTTCAATTAGGCCTTAACCCCTTTACTGCTGAGCCATTTCACATCTTAAAAAACCCACATTTTTCTTTTCTGTATTGTTATTTTTTTTTTTTTTACTTTAAACATGGTCATGTTTGGCATCATTGGAAAGGCCATACTCTGGCCTTTCTAAATGATACCAAACATGACCCTGCTAGCTGAAAACAGTCAGGAGATATCTGGGTCCAAAGGAACAGTTATCTCCACCCCTATCTTTCCTTAGGTGTCAATGAGGACGTTCCCCCACACGTCTTCAGCAGTGAAAGGGTTAAATACCAGTAATTCAAAAGGGTTAATTGCAAATAAAGCAAGAAATCCTACTTATTCAGCCGCCTTCAGGATACAGACCAATGTACATGCATCTTCCTTGTTCCCACTTGGGGAGGTTTGTTCTTTGAAGGGAAATTGGTATTGGGTTACAGAGTACAGCTGTAAAACACTGATGTTTAACCCACATTAAAAAAAAAAAAAAAGGTCACGAAGTGTGTTAGATGCCTCTAGCGTCTTTATGCGCCTCCAAGGCCCCTTCAGGAGGGAAGAATAATAAGTAGTCCAGTCTGCAGCATTCCTATCCGAGCAGATCATAAGCCCCCCAGCTGAGGAGTTTAATGGAGGACTCGTCCAAGACTCGCATATTTGACACGAGACCATGTGGTATACGCATTTTAGGAAAAAAAAAAAAAGGAGTTTTAAATTTTAACATGAGTATCCAGCTTAGGAAAATTTGCAAATTTCTGCACAGTCACCAGATTCCCCCCTTTTTAAACCAACTCCTTCAGTTTCCTTCCCATTTTATTCAAGAAGCCCCCCCATCTTAACACCTACTCTTGAAATATTTGGGGGGGGGGGTGGGTGTTTGACTTCAGATCTCCGAAACCCAGGTGAAAATTGTGGCTTTAAAATTCAGAAGTGAATAAGATTCTTCAGTGTAAAAAAAAAAAAAATTATCCAATCCCCCCCCCCCCTTTCAAAAGAAAAAAAAAAAAAACACAAAAAGTCTTGTTGCTCTGATGATGATTCACTCTCTCCAACATCTCTTGCTCAACAAAACCGCAAATGTTTTCACGCTCCGGCCTGGACAATTTATAGTAACCATATGCTGTTAAGTCTTAAAATACTTTAGATACTCGGAACAGTATGAAGACCCCCCCCCCCCCACTTAACTGCAAGATCAACGACTCCATTCTTACCGGAAGAGAATGCCCCAAAAATTACTAATCCCACAGAGGAACCAGTGAAGAAACGCAGGCGGGAGGAAGAAGAAGAATTCTGCAGAAGATGTGTAAATATTAGAGATACTAAGCGTAAACAAACGCTTTAACGTTGATAAAAACCATTGGCCACCAGTTGTCAAAGGCCGGAAACGCTTCATTATATGCAGTGAAACACTTGCATTGGCTAAAGCGACCATACCACAAAACTTTAATTATTGTATATAAAATTATATTTTTTTGCACTTATCCTTGTCTGGATCATTAGGGATCTGTGAGCTTCTCTATCCAGGGGTTAACCCCGCAGGTCTTTGTGTGAGGAAATTACCTGGAACCTGTATTTCTCCTACTGCCCCCCCCCCCCTTGGGGTTTTGTGGTGTCAAAGGGAAAAAAAATATTAAAAAAACAGGAACAGTATTACCCCCCCAGCCAGAGTGAGCTATTCACAGAGCAAAATGTCAAGCAATTTCACCACAATTAGCAATTCCATGTCGCTGAAAATCTGGTTGAGTTAACCAGTGAATGGCCACTATTTTACCGAAATTGGAGTTTGCAAAGCAGTTATTGGACGGTGAAAACAGCGGAATTGGCATCGGTGAATTCTGTCTAACCGCAAAAATTATTTTTTAAAAAAGGGTCCTATTGTAATAGTACAAATCCGTAAAAACGTCCTTTAATAAAGGCTGGTTACAAGAGTTTAAAGAGAAAAAAATATATATGATCTTCAGTTTTTACATTGAATCCTATGGGATTTAACAGTTTAAACTGAAACAATGAAATGGGGGCATTTTGCTGTAATATCGGTGCAGTTTGGCGTTCTGTGAATAGAACACACGACACTGCAGGGGAAAATTTTGGTGCTGCTGAAATACAGCATATTTTTGCCGTCAATTCGCCAGTATTTGGCGATCTGACAGGTTAGCGAATGGGACAGAAATTGCACTTACAGGGAATTTCATTGCAATATGGAGTTTAGGCTGTGACTGCTTAAGGCTAGGGTCAGACGAACGCATTTTTCACGTGCGTTTAGCCGCACGAAATCACGGCCGTGCTAGCAGCAAATGACGTCCAATGCCGGGGAACATACGACGAACGGCCGCACGAATGTTCGTCCGTGCAACGCAAGTGGCAAACGAACGCATTTTTTCGAGAACGTCAAACCGCTAGTACTGACGTACAGAGTGCGCTGCGTCCGCTAGAGGCGTGTGTGTGTGATTAGGAGACGTCAGACGCTGCACACGTCCGGCCAACATAACGTCCAGACGCAAAAAGGGTTTTATTGATGATCTGTACAAAATCACGGACGAAAAGGCGCATCGTATGACAGCTATCGCGTATTCCGAGAAAAAATACGTACATTCGAACGCACTTTTTCACGGACAACGTGAAAAATGCGTTCGTCTGACCCTAGCCTTAGTTAAGTTGCCGCATACAGGAGTAACTCTCCTGCAGCTGCCGAGTTGTACTTGTCAGCATTGGCTCGGCTAATCACCCGGGAACACACCTGCTGAAGCAAGCGCGTTAGCTGACGTTTCCCAACTGGACTGTCATGTACAACGGATTAAAGCCGATTCGCACATTTGTGCCCAATAGACTGGGATTAAAAGCTCAGTGCGCGCAGTGTTCTGAATGCAACTCAAGCCTAGAGAGAGTCTGGGGGAGGAGACCGCTCGGCTTCTTATGAACACCGGAAATATAAAAAAAAAAATGTATGTATCTTGAAAGCAGGTTTGAGCAAATTTAAAGATTAAAAGCCTCCAGGAATAAATGTTCTGTAGTTTATCAGCACAAAAGACACACGTGCTAGCTGGAGAGCGACTGAAAAAACCTCCCCCACGGGGCTATTAATCACATTAATATAAATGCATTGCTCAGGTCAGGTCAAGCAGCAGCCGTGCAAACAATGGCATCAAGGAGTTAGACTAGGGTCAAACGAATGCATTATTATTTGGAGCAACCGTCAAAAAGTGCGTCTGAATGCATTTTTCACGGAATGCGTGAAAACGGTCAGACGACGCGCATTTTCATGCGTGATTTTTTATGGATCGTCAAGTGTTTTTGCGTCTGGACGTTATGTTGGCTGGACATTAGCAGCATCTGACATCTAATCACGCCGCAGCGCACTCTGTACGTCAGTACTAGTGGTTCTGCGTTCGAAAAAAAATGCGTTTATTTTCCACTTGCGCGGCCGTACTTCGTATATTGGTCGTCATTTGCTGCTACTGCGGCCGTGATTAAGGCTAGGGTCAGACGAAAGCAGTTTTAACGTGCATTTAGACGCACGAAATCACGGCCGTGCTAGCAGCAAATGACGTCCAATGCCGGGGAACACACGAAGTACAGCCGCACGAATGTTCGTCCGCACAACGCAAGTGGCAAACGAACGCATTTTTTCTAGAATGTCAAACCTCTAGTACGGACGTACAGAGTGCGCTGCGTCCGCTAGAGGCGTGTGTGCGTGATTGGGAGACCTCAGACGCTGCTAATGTCCGGCCAACATAACGTCCAGACACAAAAAAAAGTGTTTTATTGATGATCCGTACAAAAATCACGGACGAAAAGGCGCATCGTATGACCGCTATCGCGTATTCTGTGAAAAAATGCGTCCATTTGTTCGAACGCACTTTTTCACAGACAACGCGAAAAATGCGTTAGTCTGACCCTAGCCTTAGTGCGCCTAAACACACGTTAGAAGTTTGAAATGTAGAAATTCGGCAGTAACCTATGTGCATTGGCCAGTAATGCCGCACTATAAGGCTGGGTTCACACCTAAGCGTTTTACAGCGCGCTCCTGCGCGCTGTAAAACACTTAAACATGAAATCCCATGATTGCCTATGTGGGCATGTCACACATAAGCGTTTTAAAGCGCGCAGGAACGCGCTTTAAAACGGCCGACGCAAGAAGTCCGGGAGCTTCTTTTCGGCAGATAGCCGCGCGTTCGCGGCCATATAGCCACGAACACGCTGCAATGCACATTCGTGCTTTTTTGTATGCGTGAACGCTCGGAAAAAAAACGCGCGCATTGCGCGACGCTGTGGTGTGAACCCAGCCTAAATGTTAAATTATTGGGTACAGACATAAGCTAACAAGAATCTGACTGTTTAAAAGTCAATTAACATCTACAAAAACACTTGAGGCAAAGAATGACTTGCGGCAGCCGCCTGCTATGGAGATGGCATTCCTCCGCCGGAGCAAAATAGATTTTAGTCATTTTAAAAAAAATTCTAGGAGTAAATCAGGAATTCAGTGAAGACGAAAAAAAAAAAATAGATAAGTTCATAATTCCATGCAAAATTCTATTTAAGAACTCTGATCTTTACAATACTCAATTTCTCCTGCAAGCGTGCGTCGAATGGCAGCCATTACTGATCATTTTTTGTAGAGCCCAAATCTGTGTGCCAATTGGCCGCATTGGCTCTTTAAAATCACCCCCAAACCAATACCGCATGCAAGTAATACCAATGCAGATACGAGAGAACAAAAATGTCTTCTCTTCTAAAGTGGTTTTAAAAGTTTATTCATTTGGTATTCCAGGCCAATAATACCCCATGCGTGAAGGAATATATAAGTAAATAAAAAGAACAAATTGTAAGAAAATGAAATAAGATGCACACACCATTGGTACACAGCAAGTTTGTGCGGATTTGGTGTTCCCCATTTTTAGCGGTTACTCATGCCCGGCAGCAAGGGATCTTTCCTGGATGCGCACGTCTGTGCGAGGTGAAAGCTGTGCTCCTCTGCGACTTATCTTGCTGGGTATCCAAACACGCACGCTAAGGCCCAGGCGTGATCCTAACGATGCATGCATCAAAACAAAGCAAGAGTATCTACACAACCAAGACTGTGCAATGCCCGAGGAGGGGTTAATGCCGTTAGTAATCACCTCATTAAGGCATCTTTTGGGCAAAAATAATAATTTTGCACTAAAAGATGGCTTTTGTTAGTCCTTTGAGCTACAGATCTCACCATATAGATGTATAGGCAGCCACATATATCCATAAACCACTTCTAGAATTTGATTTTCAAACTACCCTAATACTCGTGCACAGATACTGCAGGGATCGGCAGGAATTCATCCTTGGTGCAAATTTGGTCTCTAAAGTGAGACTTTAAAGAGAATTATACAATTAAGGCCCAAATATCCCAGTTTGAGAGAGTTCGCCAAATTAGATTGAGAGAACTGCGCAACCCCTTAGTCCAGTCATATTAAAGTGGGGTTTTAAAAAGAATATACAAATTAAAACATGGCTGCCTATACACGCTTCTTAGCAAGGAGGACTTAACCAAATATACAATCCCATTTAACTCCATGTACAACAGATATGTACTGTGGCCAGATTTGACACGGTACAAGCTCAGAGTGTTTTCTTTACGAGTGGCTTGTGTTTAGAACTCTTTAGACCCAATATGGAGTCAGGCAGCGAGATGGTCCCACAGAGACACATTCATTAGGGTTACCAGGTCGGCCATGTTTTCCCAGACACGTTACCATTTCACGCAGAGGGAAAGCACAGTGAGAAGTGCAGCCCTGCAACATGTATAATCCACATGCTGCAGGAAGGAAATGAAGGCAGGCCACCGGATAAGGAATATCAGGTATCCTGCAGCAAGCATATGGATTATACATGCTGCAGGGTGGCATTTCTCATGCACTGCCCAGCAACATGAATCATAGGTCTCCGGGAAAACATGGCCGATCTGGCAACCCTGGTCATAGTCCAAATGGCACCCTTTAAAGGCTTAGTAAAACCATTTGAACATAGATTTATGGAAGGATTTGAAACAAGCCATTAGTACAGTTTTTTTTTTATTTTGTTATTAAACAATGCAAGGCTTGGAATTAAATGGGAGAATATTTTAATGGTGTCCTTGGCTTTTAAAAACCCAATACCAGATTTTTCGTCACATCACATGGTCTAACATGCATATAGGGGGGGGGGGGCGCTCGTTGGAGCCAGTCTAACGTGTACACCTTTAAACAAAAATTAAGCATTTTCATGGTCTACAAGTCATTTTTCGTTTAGGAAGCAGTTCTATAAAGAGTCTGCGGACCTCTCGCTCAATGCATACGTTTTATTGGGCAGCCAAGTCACTGCTCGGAGCCCCGAATCTGCCGTGCACAGCTATGCCATTTACAGGGAGGTGGCTGGCAAGTGAAGCGTACGCATTTAGGCCTGGAGGGAGAAGTCCGCAGACTCTTGTTTTTATATAGGAACAGATGCAAAATTAAAAAGGGGGGGGGGCCCACACATCTGAAGGTCAATTTAAAAGGAGTGCGGTGCTCACAATGGAATTTAGGAGGCATCTAGGACTAGAGACTGCAGAAAGTTTAAAAAAAAAAAAAAAAATTAAATTTATATATGGTAGTTTTAGCATATTTAAAGCGCAATATTTTGTTCTAAAAATTTAAGAAAGCAAATAAGAGCACCACATGCCTTAAATTGAGCTTAATACACAGTGCATCCTCCACCAGATTCACAATACAGGACGGTCCCATGTTAGGATAGGCCGCGGGCATTACCCGGGTCGCGCAGACAGGACGGCTGGAGTTGGTATTAGCAACAAAGCGGATCAAGTTATTACAAGCATGCGACACATCTGATGCATTTTATAAGGAAGCAGCATGCAGCACTAATTACATTCATCCAGATCCTATCAGTGCCAGAATGTAGGCCAACACCCCTTTTTGGGGGGAGGGGAGGGTGGAATGGGAAAAAAAAAAAAAAAAAATCAGAAATAAAATTTTAAAAAAGAAACCCAGCTGTCGTAAATGTAATTTCACTTTGCCGGATACGTCCTAGTGATCCCTAGTCACCCCGATTATACGTTTATTTTTCATGCAGTTGGACAGTACATGAATAAAAAAAATCCTAGTCCGTAGAACCGAAATCATGGAGAAAAAGCAGATTTCTCAAGTTCTTGGCCGAGCACTATGGATGAGGTAGACTGACGTCAGAGATTTCAAACTCAGCCCCCCCCCCAGGTGTTTATTGCCTACAATTCCCAGAATTCTTTGAAGGGGAAAAGATGGCCCGGGAATCATGGGAGGTGTAGTCCAGAAGAATCGATGGGAGCGCCGAGTTTGAGAGGTCATGCTTATGATTTGGGCTTTTCTGTTTCAGACCAAGCTACCAATGACGGCAACATTGAGAGACTCTGAATCCGGAAAAAAAGAGGGATAGTTCTAGAAGTAAAGCAATCGCCATAGAAACCAATGAAAAGTCCCTCTGATTCCATGGTTGTTCCTACGGCGACAGCTCAATGTCTGGAATTTATCAGCAGAGAAGGGGTAAAAGAAATAAAAATAAAAAAAATACTAACTGGTGGAATTAAGGCTAGGGTCAAATGAACGCACTATTCGCAGCGACCGTCAAAAAGCTTGTCCGAACGCATTGACATATTTTTTCACGGAATGCCTGAAAACAGTCAGACGACGCGTATTTTCGTGCGTGATTTTTTACGGATCGGCAATAAAACACTTTTTGCGTCTGGACGTTATGTTGGCCGGACATGAGCAGCGTCTGACGTCTCCTAATCACGCACACACGCCGCTATGCCGCCGCAGCGCACTCTGTACGTCAGTACTAGCGGTTCTGCGTTCTTGAAAAAATGCGTTCCTTTTCCACTTGCGTTGCGCGGCCGGACTTTCGTGCGGCCGTACTTCGTATATTGGCCATCATTGCCTGTCATTTGCTGCTCCCGCGGCCGTGATTAAGTGCGCCTAAACGCACGTTAAAAATGCGCTAGTCTGACCCCAGCCTTACTAAAACGTAGAAATCACAGTGTAAAAAAAGAAGAGTTTTCTTGGGAGATTACATATCGGTTTCCATGGCGATTGCTCAACTTCTAGCCTATTGCATTTGTGGAAACTTTGCAAAAAAATAAAGTGATACAAAAAAAAAAGACAAAAGTGGTGCTGTCGCCATGGAAACCATCAGAACGCCCCTGCTGATTCCATTTTCCATAATGATTATGCCATCTTTTGGGGACTTTGCGCTTCTAGAATTCTGCGAGCAGGGGTGATAAATCAAAGTGTCGCGAACGGAAAAAATGGAGGAAAAGTTCTAGGACCGGGGCAGTCACCATGGAAACACAGGGGTTGCTACTGCTGATTCCGGGGTTGCCAGATCAGCCATGTTTTCCTGGTCACATATAATTTATTCATGCTGATGGGCAGTGCATGAAAAGAGACCCCGCAGTAGGTAGACTGCATAAGCTTCAGGTAACAAATCAAAAAGAAATCCCAGGTGATCTCTCTTGATTTCCTTCCCGCAGCATATGAATTATACATGATGCAGGGCAGCACTTTTCCCTGTGCTCCCCTCTGCATGAAAGCGTAATATGTGTCCAGGAAAACATGGCCGACCTGGCATCCTTAGCTGATTCCGATACGGTTGCCACGATTGCTCTGCTTTCCTGCATTTATAAACAGGTCGTTTCGATATAGAATGCAACCGTCCGACGCGTTTCGGTTCCGTAAAGTGTAAATAAAGAAGGGTCCGCATCACGCACGGCGTGTTTATCCAGGGGCGCTGCGATACCGTGCGCGAGGATAAATATACCCCGTCACAAAAAAAAATAAATGTTGGCAGAGCAACTTGGCAAAGTACTGGAGGCCTAACGGTAACAGATGGTTTTAATAGTTTGTGTCTGTATAAACTGAGGAGGGGGGAAGCTGGTTAGAATTTCCCAGGGGGCTCCATCTGACCTCCTGGTGACAAAAAAAAAAACAAACAACTATAAAAAAAAGGAATGCAACAAAAATAAAAGAGCCCCCCCCTAATCCTTGCAAGACACATATATACATATATTTTTTATTATTTTATAATTTCTTTCCCGCGTCATAAATAAAAAAATTAAAGATACGATCTTGAAAAAAAAAAAAGTATTATAAATCGCCAGAAGTACTGTATTTTCCAGGCAATACTTTCTTTTTCTGGACCGATGAGCAGTGCAGGAAAGGGCTGCCCTGCATGACATAACGTTCCTATTGACCAATCAATAACAAGGGATCCTACGGTATATATGGATGAAGCACAGGGTGGGGCTTTAGCCAGCCCCCCCCCCCCAGCAGTATGGCGGATGCTGCAGCCCTGCTCAGGCCTTTATATGTAGAAATAAAGTGTTTATATACTGGGAATTCATCCTATACTGTGGCCGGCGTCAGACGCGTTAGGGGGTTACTCGCTGAACGTACAATAGGTGAGCGATATCGAGGTATCTGCTGATTTTAGCCCGAAATGGCAACATTTTAAAAATCCTGCTCTATTTTGGGCTAAAATTTGTAATTCTCCATTAGTCACCACTTCTGCAAGCTGCAGCTTGTGTATATGTGTGTGTGTGTGTGTGTGTGTGTGTGTACGTATACATATCTGTGTGTGTATAAAGACACATGTATAAA
Organism: Leptobrachium leishanense; assembly: GCA_009667805.1. NCBI lineage: Eukaryota > Metazoa > Chordata > Amphibia > Anura > Megophryidae > Leptobrachium > Leptobrachium leishanense. The sequence continues at coordinate 139,705,383 of CM019071.1, forward strand.
TCGTGTGCATATAGTCTATGGATATATAATTCTATTTGTGGGTGTATGTTGGAGTCTTTGTATGGGTGTGATATATATATGTATATATGTATATATGTGTGTGTGTGTGTATATTTTGTTTGTATATACGTATGTATATGGATACATAGTGTGTGTATGTGGATATATAATTGTATTTGTGTATGTTGGTGTCTTTGTATGAATGTGCGTGTATATGTTCATACGTGTGTATCTATGTACACATATGTATATATTGTGTTTATACACTATAGATATTTTTGTCTTTGTGTATGTATTTATATATATTTGTGTGTGTGTGTGTATATATATGGATACTGTTTTTGTTTTTTTGGAGAGATATATATATATATAGATATTTTGTGTATACATATATTGTGTGTACGCATCTATCAGGGTTATTCAGAGAGAGGTGAAAACCTTGAGAGTTGCCAGGAGAATGAACAATCTAGACCAAAAAGCCAATTTGGAAAGTGAGATAAATGGAAGAATTTTTCTGGTTTGATTATTTTGACCTAGAATTTTCACTTCTCCAGTCATTTCTCAAGGTTTTCACCTCTCTGGACAACCCTGTATGGATATATCTGTGCTTATTATTACCTATAATAGGTATAAGCTAAGGTGTGGTTACAGTGAGTCACTTTGGGAAATCCCCTGGGGCGCAGGGTAAATCCCAAAACGTCACGCCCTGTTCCAGCTGATCCCTCGGGGGCGTATCATCAGAACTGAGCCCGCTCAGGCCCAGAAATCACCATACCAGGGTTGGTTAATGCCTGGCACCTCTGTATAATGCCAGTCATAGCCCGGTCTGGTGCTGGCTGAGCATTCTGAGAGTGGTATGGCTGCTACTTCAACTCCACGCCTTTCACCCTAAAACTTTACCGTGCTTTCTCAGCGCTGCGGTATATGTTGGGGCTTTAGAAGTGAAAAATGAATAATACTATTGTACATAGTGTTTTGCCAGGTGGGGGGGGGGGGTACCTTAACCATGAATGCTCTGTACAGCATTGTGCTGCACTTCTGGAGTGACATGCGAAGGGTTAAGCCAAACCATGTATTTCTTACATTTCACATTGAAGTCTGCAGGATGAGAAGGACGGTTGACTTTACAGTAAACTAGTGCCCTGCTACTTGCTGCAGAACCTCTTGGGGAACTAGACTGGCGTATAGCCCAGTGCAAATTACTGCATCTGCAGAACCTCTTGGAGGATCTGAGTGACACCTAGCAAGTGACAGCTTCTGCAGAACCTTACCGGCTTGTAGCCTGTGCAAGTGACAGCTTCTGCAGAACCTCACTGACATATAGCCCTGTGCAAGTGACAGCTTCTGCAGAACCTCACTGACATATAGCCCTGTGCAAGTGACAGCTTCTGCAGAACCTCACTGACATATAGCCCTGTGCAAGTGACAGCTTCTGCAGAACCTCACTGACATATAGCCCTGTGCAAGTGACCGCTGCTGCGGAACTTCTTGGCTGACGTATACCCAGTGCAAGTGAGCTACTGCAGAACCTCTCTGGGAACCCGATTTAACATGCAGCCCAGTGCAAGTGACAGCTCCTGCAGAATGCTCTGACCTTGATTGACATATTGCCCAGTGCAAGTGAAAACTGCTGCAGAACCTCTCGATGAACTTGAGTGATGTATAGCCCTTTGCAAAGGACAGCTGCTGCAGGACCTCTGAGACGGCCTACGTGCCACTGCTACCCCGATGGGCTGAGTCTCTGCCACACTGATGGGCATCTCCACTTTCTTGAAGAGGCGCTGCAGCAGCTTAGTCTTAAAGAGACACGGTCCTGTGTACCCTACCTATCTGCACAGCGAATTAGATGCAGATTCAGGCTATCCATGGGATTAGATGACCGTGCCCACCCTGCCCCCACCCCACATGCCACATACACACACACACACAGGCTTCACATGCACAGGGGTTCATGCAACTTGTACCAGCCAGTGTTACCAATCAGCAGCAGGGGCAGCAGGCCATATTTCATGCCTATATATGGATCACAGTTAGTGCACAATAAAGAGGGGCATCATCTGCTTATTGCACAAAGAGCCTGGCACCCCCCCACCCCCTGCCACTCCCTCCCATCCTGAGTATGGACCACAGTGAGTGCTGGGTGAGCATGCACTTCCCCTTCGAAGATTTAGGTGTGCAGGATGCCCCCCCCCATACCCTGCCAGGGTGCAGCTGCCACATCTCATGCCATCTGTGCCCCCAGGCTAAAGAAGTGAGGGCCTGGGGAAAAGGAGTGGGGGCAGGGTGCATTCCAAAAAAGAGAAAGAAGCAGAGTTTCAGACTCTCCCACCCACCCCCTGTCCTTGATGAGAGTGAAGAACTTAAAATAAAGAGCACCTAGAGGGATCAGTGCAACACGACTGCAACTGCACCTACCTGATGTGTTACCTCTGGGCACTGAACCTGGGATCCTGCAGCAAGGGAGGCGGCAGCAGAGGGAGTGAGTGTGAGTGAGTGCAAGGCTGCTGTGTGCAGAGCAAAGAATGAGGCAGCCACCACCCACTCAATCCCCAGCACTGCTTTACCACTGGGCGCCCCTGCTGGTGCTGAGGAGGTACTGCACCCTGACAACTGCCTGGGAGGCCTAGTTTCCTCTCACTGTGTTTCCAAATCACTGCTAGAAATATCTTATATTTATGACAAAAAGTCTTTTTTAATATATATTTTATAAAGCAGCGACATATTCTGCGCGAGTAACGCGTCATATACGGATAATCTACAAAAAATAATATATATTAAAATAATATTGAAGGAACAACCTATCCTCCCCTAACATGTCACCCCTCTCCTCTTAGATTGTAACCTCTGGAGCAGGGTCCCCTCTCCTCTTAGATTGTAAACTCTGGAGCAGGGTCCCCTCTCCTCTTAGATTGTAAACTCTGGAGCAGGGTCCCCTCTCCTCTTAGATTGTAAACTCTGGAGCAGGGTCCCCTCTCCTCTTAGGTTGTAAACTCTGGAGCAGGGTCCCCTCTCCTCTTAGATTGTAAACTCTGGAGCAGGGTCCCCTCTCCTCTTAGATTGTAAACTCTGGAGCAGGGTCCTCTCTCCTCTTAGATTGTAAGATCTGGAGCAGGGTCCCCTCTCCTCTTAGATTGTAAGCTCTGGAGCAGGGTCCCCTCTCCTCTTAGATTGTAAACTCTGGAGCAGGGTCCCCTCTCCTCTTAGATTGTAAGCTCTGGAGCAGGGTCCCCTCTCCTCTTAGATTGTAAGCTCTGGAGCAGGGTCCCCTCTCCTCTTAGATTGTAAACTCTGGGGCAGGGTCCTCTCTCCTCTTAGATTGTAAGCTCTGGAGCAGGGTCTCTCTCCTCTTAGATTGTGAACTCTGGAGCAGGATCCCCTCTCCTCTTAGATTGTAAAATCTGGAGCAGGGTCCCCTCTCCTCTTAGATTGTAAGCTCTGGAGCAGGGTCCTCTCTCCTCTTAGATTGTAAGATCTGGAGCAGGGTCCCCTCTCCTCTTAGATTGTAAGCTCTGGAGCAGGGTCCCCTCTCCTCTTAGATTGTAAGCTCTGGAGCAGGGTCCCCTCTCCTCTTAGATTGTAAGCTCTGGAGCAGGGTCCCCTCTCCTCTTAGATTGTAAGCTCTGAGCAGGGTCCCCTCTCCTCTTAGATTGTAAGATCTGGGGCAGGGTCCCCTCTCCTCTTAGATTGTAAGCTCTGGAGCAGGTCCCCTCTCCTCTTAGATTGTAAGCTCTGGGGCAGGGTCCCCTCTCCTCTTAGATTGTAAGATCTTGAGCAGGGTCCCCTCTCCTCTTAGATTGTAAGCTCTGAGCAGGGTCCTCTCTCTTCTTAGATTGTAAGCTCTGGGGCAGGGTCCCCTCTCCTCTTAGATTGTAAACTCTGGAGCAGGGTCCCCTCTCCTCTTAGATTGTAAGCTCTGGAGCAGGGTCCCCTCTCCTCTTAGATTGTAAGATCTTGAGCAGGGTCCCCTCTCCTCTTAGATTGTAAGCTCTGGAGCAGGGTCCCCTCTCCTCTTAGATTGTAAGCTCTTGAGCAGGGTCCCCTCTCCTCTTAGATTGTAAGCTCTGGAGCAGGGTCCTCTCTCTTCTTAGATTGTAAGCTCTGGAGCAGGGTCCCCTCTCTTAGATTGTAAGCTCTGGAGCAGGGTCCTCTCTCTTCTTAGATTGTAAGCCCTGGAGCAGGGTCCCCTCTCTTAGATTGTAAGCTCTTGAGCAGGGTCCCCTCTCCTCTTAGATTGTAACTCTGGAGCAGGGCCCCCTCTCCTCTTAGATTGTAAGCTCTGAGGCTGAGCAGGGTCCCCTCTCCTCTTAGATTGTAAACTCTGGAGCAGGGTCCCCTCTCCTCTTAGATTGTAAGCTCTGGAGCAGGGTCCCCTCTCCTCTTAGATTGTAAGCTCTGGAGCAGGGTCCCCTCTCCTCTTAGATTGTAAGCTCTGGAGCAGGGTCCCCTCTCCTCTTAGATTGTAAGATCTGGGGCAGGGTCCCCTCTCCTCTCAGATTGTAAGCTCTGGAGCAGGGTCCTCTCTCCTCTCAGATTGTAAACTCTGGAGCAGGATCCCCTCTCCTCTTAGATTGTAAGCTCTTGAGCAGGGTCCCCTCTCCTCTTAGGTTGTAAGCTCTTGAGCAGGGTCCCCTCTCCTCTTAGATTGTAAGCTCTGGGGCAGGGTCCCCTCTCCTCTTAGATTGTAAGATCTTGAGCAGGGTCCCCTCTCCTCTTAGATTGTAAGCTCTGGAGCAGGGTCCTCTCTCTTCTTAGATTGTAAGCTCTGGGGCAGGGTCCCCTCTCCTCTTAGATTGTAAGATCTTGAGCATGGTCCCCTCTCCTCTTAGATTGTAAGCTCTGGAGCAGGGTCCCCTCTCCTCTTAGATTGTAAGATCTTGAGCAGGGTCCCCTCTCCTCTTAGATTGTAAGCTCTGGAGCAGGGTCCTCTCTCTTCTTAGATTGTAAGCCCTGGAGCAGGGTCCCCTCTCTTAGATTGTAAGCTCTTGAGCAGGGTCCCCTCTCCTCTTAGATTGTAAACTCTGGAGCAGGGCCCCCTCTCCTCTTAGATTGTAAGCTCTTGAGCAGGGTCCCCTCTCTTCTTAGATTGTAAGCCCTGGAGCAGGGTCCCCTCTCTTAGATTGTAAGCTCTTGAGCAGGGTCCCCTCTCCTCTTAGGTTGTAAGCTCTTGAGCAGGGTCCCCTCTCCTCTTAGATTGTAAGCTCTGGAGCAGGGTCCCCTCTCCTCTTAGATTGTAAGCTCTGGGGCAGGGTCCCCTCTCTTCTTAGGTTGTAAGCTCTGGAGCAGGGTCCCCTCTCCTCTTAGATTGTAAGCTCTGGGGCAGGGTCCCCTCTCCTCTTAGATTGTAAGCTCTGGAGCAGGGTCCCCTCTCCTCTTAGATTGTAAGCTCTGGAGCAGGGTCCCCTCTCCTCTTAGATTGTAACCTCTGGAGCAGGGTCCCCTCTCCTCTTAGATTGTAAGCTCTGGGGCAGGGTCCCCTCTCCTCTTAGATTGTAAGATCTTGAGCAGGGTCCTCTCTCTTCTTAGATTGTAAGCTCTCAAACAGGGTCCTCACTCCTCCTGTGCGTTTAACATGTAGGTATATTTGTAATTCTGTCTCACCCATTGTACAGCGCTATGGAACTTGTTAGCGCCTTTATAAATACTTGTAACTGTAATCCTATTAAAAAAATAGAACTTCCTTTTTTTTTGCACTTAAATAATTGGGCAAATGCTGCAGATCGCCGGTGGCCAATAATAATTATTTATTTTGCTCTATTTCAGGTGATTTTTGCTCCCCTTCCCCCCACCCCTTCGCCTCAGGAACAACCAGACACGGAAGTCCCTGAAGCTTGGCTCTGCAATTTGTGTTCCTGTGCAACTTGCGTAGTGTAGGAACTGCAAATCGTGCAGCGCTACGGCACTTTACGAGCACAAGTTCCGTAGCGCCTGCGCAGAACGATGGATTGGAACTGCACGCGCATGCACAGATTCGATCCATCGGCTGCCTCTCAGAGAACGCTTGTTGCAGCGGTTTTGTTTCAGACAGTGTGACGTCGGCCGCTCTCTGCGTGTGACATCTCTAGTGACAGATCTGTTGCCCAAGAGCCGGGAAATTCAAAATCCCGGCTGCTGGTGACACTTGTGTGGGTGGAGCAATCTCTGGAAATGAGGCAGGAGGGAGGAGGAGAAGGAATAGGGGGCACGCTACACAGCCTGATCACTATAAAAACCTAACGTAGACAGGCTGTGAAGAAGTGTCCCTGTTAGGCTGTGGTCAGACATGCGTACTGACGTGCCTTCCGGTGTCCATCGCAGCTTTGTGACGCTGTGACGGGGCCAGACACACGCTGTTGCGTGCGCACGAATTTCGCGCTCGACAGTAGCCGTGCAGCAAGCCTTCTGGTTGAAGCGCTAAGATGCGCGTTGACGAGGCTGCAAAGCGCGATCCTCCATAGGAGGATCGAGCCTTGCTTGCAGCACTGAGCGCACTAACTGCCCTCAGCGAGGCGTCCAGCCCGGCATCGAGGGAAGGAAACCGTGCTAACGCACACTCCGAACTGTCTGCCACACCTAGCATGACTCATCCGTGCAGCTGCATTTCGTAATTTTTTTACAAAGTTAAAGTCCATCTTATTGTTTTATTTTATAAATATTTGGTCTACCTCTATATATATATATATATATATATATATATGTGTGTCTCTGTATTTATACTTTCAATATTTGCACATATATTACACACACATTCATATACACAGTGTGTGTGTATATATATATTTATATTTATGTCTTTTGCTAGTTTAATATTCCTTAATTCGCACTGATTCTCATATACCGAGTCGCTGCAGACCACTGATCTGTTTAATTTTTTTATTTTGCCGTCTCTAGGGAAATCACTAAGTATAGTTAAAAAAAACTAAAAGGAACAATACTGTCATTAACAATATCCTGTCATTGCCAGCTCTGGTTTAGGTGATTCATGCACATAATCTGTTGCATTTATATCCTTCCTGAATTTATTCTTGCTTGGCTGGTGTTTCCCTCCTGTGAAACGTCAATGAAAACAATATAAGCGACTAACAATACAGCGAAATTAAATAAAAGACAAAAAGTGTTAAGCCAGGAAGAGAAACCTAATGACAAAATAAATGTATTTAAGTGAATTTTATTATTAGTGGAGCGCGTTACCAACGTCAGCAACGTCTCTCTCTGCATCCGCTACCCATCCTAATGATTGCTTTAAAAAATAATTAAAGAAAAATATATATATAGATAATATAATGGGGATGTGTATATATATATATATATATATATATATTATATATATATATATATTCAAATGTTTGAATAATAATTCCCCAGTATACTCCTCTGTATATGGGAAGCCCCGTATTACTTATGATTCATGCAAACAGATGTAAATATGAGTCATATGTTCTCCCTGTGCTAACCAAAGCCTCTCCTTAATTTCAGTCCAATAGCCGAAATCTGCACTTTTTCAAGATGTATTTTGGCCATTTTTTGGTGCAGGAGATTCAGATCCGGCACTTCAATAACCGATAAAAATACGCATCAGATATCGGCTCTCTCGGCTTTACTTTTCAGCGGAAATCTCCGCTTTAACGCTTTTATTATTGTCATCATTTATATAGCGCCAACAGTTTCCGCAGCGCTTTACAATAGTCAAAGGGAACGAGATAAGCAGACATATGATGGAAACAACAGGTGTAGAGGGCCCTGCTCGTAGGAGCTTACAATCAGTTCGAATTTATCGACATGCCGACGTCCGAAAAAATTACAGGCGCTGAAAGGTGTCGCTAAATGGATTTTAAAGCACAAAAATAGAGCGAAACAGACTGAAATCGTTTTATAAACATCATATTTTTCTAATAGTCTTGTTTAAAAGTAAACACCTGTATGATGTTGGCCTAAAATATGTTTTTTCGGGCATTTTACTGGCCAACGTATTTCGGAGCAGCAGCGGGTTTTTTTAATGCCAGCTTCGGCTGAATTTTTACGATTTAATCAGCCGATTTAATGTAAAGACTATTCGCTAAAAGCAGCTGATATTTTTTCCGAAAATTCAGCCGATACAATTAAATTGAGCCCTCAGTGCTGAAGAACTTATTTTTTTTTATTCAAATATTTAATTCTTGGGTACACGCTCCACGTTGCACACACTTCTACGCGGCTCGTGAAACCCTATTACTCCCTCTTGTTTCACATCACAAGATAACTGGCTTTTATGTAGACACCGTAGAACCCCGCGTCACCACTTCCAACTCTGAGGTGCTTTTTAGACTATTCATTGTTCCTCTGGGGCGGAGTCTACATAAATTATATGAAGTCCCACCCAAGCTGAGCAGTTCCTTCTTCATATCATGAAAAACTTGATAAGGCAGCTAGTATGGACTGCACTTTGCAAAACAATCAGGTAGCCCACTGGCTAGCCCACTTTTATGAGACAAAATGCAATCCACATCAGCTACAGTTCCAAGGATTTGCCTTTACAGCTGCAGATAGCAGAAAGTGGGCAATGTCTCCAGTGTGTGGAGCTCTGCAGGAAGCCATTCTTATCGAGGTGCGTTCAATACCTCAGCCGCTGCAAGTGCTAAGTTAGCAACTTGCCATTGAACGCTGTTCTGCCGCTCAGCACTGCTAACTTAGCACTTGCAGCGACCCGAGGAGATGCTGCGAGTAGCTGAGTGTGACGTATTAAAGATGGCCGCCGCCATGAAGCAAGTAACAATTCAGTACGGCAATGTTAATTTTGAGGTTTTTGTTCACCAAAGCACAAATATTTATTTATTATTTACCCCGGCACATAGACATATATTACAGCTCAATTTATATTTTGTTTCAGAAGTAAACATAACATTTATTCAATAAAAACTATCATTTTTGGTGTGTGCGTACAAAACGGAATTGTGCTGACTGCTTTCCTTTATCATATATACCTTAACTGTTGTCCGAGTCATACGAAAAACAATCTTAGGCCCTGTTCACACTGTGCGATTTATCGCGTGGATTTTGCCGCGACGTCGCAGCAAACTCCGTGCGACGTCGCGCTGTGTAGCTTCTCCAATGCATTTCAATGTAGCTGTTCACATCTTGCCGCGCGACGTCGCATAAGCATGTCGCTGGTACATGACCCTTTTTTTGCGATTTTCTATCTGCGATTTGTATTGGTGGTGCTTTCAAATATCGCACAAAACAGCGATGTCGCGTGACATTATCGCACCATGTCGCAAATATGAAAATCGCACAGTGTGAACGGGCTTGAATCTTTCATTAAGAAATCGTCGGCCATTTTACTTTTGAAATTCGCATCCAAATCGTTCAATGACACTGCTGCAGCAAACTGAAGCAGCTGCTGAGGTATTAAAGTGTGTGGTGTCTCGTGTGTGTGGAACTCACGAGATGACTGGAAATGTGTGGTCTCTGTGGGGTTCCAAAGGCATGCATATGGGATGGAGAGAACGTTTTCTCTGGTGTGTAGAGCTCCAGCAGATGCTGCCATGATTTCGGTGTCCCAGCTATAAGAATTTTATTTGGTAGGCTGGGAATGGGAAACAGAAGCAAGAGGGGCTTCAGAGTTATACATGACCCATTTTTGGGGGTGTTATTGTCCAGTAGAAACAGCCTGGAGTACAAATCACTATAAAAAATAAATCATTGAAACAATTCATGGATTTTATTTAAATTATATGAGAAAAGGAATGTATTCTAATTATTATTATTATTTTATGTCGTTTACCATAGTTTGCATTGTGTCATACTAGTTCGTTGGCTCGAAATAAAGTGAAATTGGGTATACTTTAATTTATCGGTAAAATGTAAATACGTTACGGCTGGGATCTCAAACCCTGCCCCGCCAGATGTTTCTGAACTACAAATCCCATGGTTCTCTGGCCATACTATGCAATAAATGGCCAGAGAATCATGGGGGGTGTAGTTCAGAAACATTGTAGGGAACCAACATGGGGGGGGTTAACCCTTTCACTGCTGAGGACGGGTGGGGAACCCGGAATGAGTCCTCATTGACTCTTGAGTAAAGATGGGGTGGAGATGGGGGTTCCTTTGAACCCTGATATGTCCCGACTGTTGGCAGCTAGCAGGGTCTTGTTTGGTATCATTAGAAAGGCCAGAGCATGGCCTTTCCAATGATACCAAACATGACCATGTTTAAAGTAAAGAAAGAAAATAAAAATAATAATAAAAGAAAAATGTGTTTTTTTTAAGACATGAAATGGCTCAGCAGTGAAGGGGTTAAGAGATTGAGATCCCTGCTGTAAGGTGATATATTTGACAGAATTACCTCGTTTCTGTTAAAAATAAAAAAGGAATTAAACTAATATATTTCTTCACGTTTACTCACAGGTCTCTCCCGTTTAAAAATAATAGTGATATATATATGGGTAAAATGTGGTCTTTCCTGTTTTGTTTTTTCCTTCGCTGACACCATCTGTTATAGGACCTAAGCAGGAGGTGGGTTTTTTCACCCCCTGCACTAGCTCCTCCCACTGCGCTCCTGGACAAAGTTCGGCGTATTCACCATCCATAGCTTTGATTACGTGTATAGTGAATTTGCTGATTTTGACCCAACGCACCGCTCCGTTATTGCGCCCCATAAAGTTTTACACAGTAAGTGCAGTGTGCGCCGCTGATAACAATTAAAGGGACATAGACTTCTAAGAGCAGCATTGTATTGATTGAGATAATAATAGAATTGATACCTTTGGCCTCGACTTTACAAAGTTTGCTCCGGTGAGAGCCGACCTGCCGGAAACCACCTTCCATTAAGTGAAATAATTGGGCATTGTTTGGTTTTCTGCTTCCTTTTACATAATATTTTATTACGGGTGATATTTGTGAGCGAGGTGACCGTGAAGATAAGACGCGTGTGACTAAGGCTGTATCACTCTACAGTGTATTCATAGCGCCCATTTTTAAAGGGACACAACCACTAACATAAGCTGTAACTAGATTACTTGTGCATTATAAATAAAAGACATTATAAAACGCATGCTGCTGTTTTTATTCTTTATTTCTCCTTTTTACATGCAATTACTTGAAACAAAGTTACCTTTTTATCTCCTGTTTCCACTTTGTGGATTTTTCCCATGATGCAACATTTACCAAACTCTGTGCAAAAGTTTTACTTTTCAGCTGTGGTTTAGCTGCTACTGTATTTAACAGTCAATCGAGTGGAGGAGTGAATGTTTAGATAAGGCTGCGGAGGATCTATTATGCTGTCTATGCTACCCAAGATAAGAGATGGCAGCTGAATGAGATAAGACAGGGGAGCTTAAAAGACTTCTAATCTACCCTGGGCGATGTCCTTTGAATACATCCCACACAATACAATGATGTGAGTCGGTGACTGACCCATTCTATGGCCAAAGCCACCCAGTGAGGAGCAAGTGATGGAAAAACACTGGGGGGGCGGGCCAGTTTATAACACAAAATATCACACAATGGATGCCCCCGGTGACACATATAGAGGAAAATATCACACAATGGATGCACCCAGTGACACATATAGAGGAAAATATCACACAATGGATGCACCCAGTGACACATATAGAGGAAAATATCACACAATGGATGCACCCAGTGACACATATAGAGGAAAATATTTTCTTATGTTTTTCTCTTGTATGTTTACATAACACATGTAAGATATCAGCAACATCAAATAAACACAATAAGGACATTTTTTGGTGGTAGTGAATCTTTAAGATTTTTACACACGAAGCATCTTAATTTATTAGCTAAAGATCCAATGGCGTCGTAGGCGATCCACCATCAATCATTAAAGATCCAGCACGGGACACGTTGCAACATCCGTTGCCTGCTGTTCCAGGCCATTGCCAGCTATTAGAGATCTAATGACAGTTATTAAAGATGTATCATCGATCCGTGACGATCCAGTGATAGTTGTTAAAGATCAAATGTAATCACAGAAAGTCTAGAGCCAAGCCTTGAAGACCAGCACTAATCGTCGGAGATCCATCACCAGTCATTGGAGATCCAGTGCCATCACAGAAGATCCATAGCCAAGATTTGATGACCCTTGCTTATCATCGAAGACACATGTCAGCCACTGAGGATCCAACTCCTATTGTTAGAGACCAAATGCCAACATGTATCGACAAACCTGATGATTGGAATGGCACAATGTACCGGTGGTTGGGCCTTACTCGGGCCACCATCGCGGCGTATTACTTTCTTATCGATTTGTCTTCCTGTGTCATTCCCAAATGCCTGGCCATGTGCCAACAACCCGAGCTCATTCATATGTACACGGACATTGTAATTTCAAAGTTTTATTTTCTGTATGCTTGACTTTATTTGAATAATAAAACCTTTTTAAACTCAAAAAAAAAAAAAAAAAAAAGACCAAATGCCAGTCCAGATTGTGTGCCAATCCCTGGAGATCCAATGCAGTCACTGAAGGTCCAATATACAGTTATTATTATTATTATTATTATTCTTTATTTATAAAGCGCCAGCATATTCCGCAGCGCTGTACAATAAGCACAGTATAGACAGGGTTACAATACATTGAACAACATTTGACAAACAGTACAGGAGGAGATGAGGGCCCTATTCCCGTAGGAACTCACAATCTGGGAGGGTTGGGGTTGGAAACAGGAGGAGAGGACTGTAAGGTGAGAGTGATTGATGGTTGCGTCAGTGAGTTGGGTGGTAGGCTTCCCTAAATAGGAATGTTTTCAGGGAGCGTTTGAAGGAAGAGAAGTTAGGGGAAATTAGGGAAAATTATTCAACCCCCACTGAAATTGAGTGTTTTGGCCAGTTTGACATTGATTTTGATCATTCAGTCTTCTTGCTTACAATTAAATCAAAGAGGCACGTGTAGGTCAGACAAATATCAGTGCTCACATCATTATCAGTTTTATTCAACCCCCAAGTGATATTCAATCTTAGTACTTAGTACAACATCCTTTTACAGTTATAACAGCTTTTAAACGTGAAGCATAGCTTGACACAAGTGTCTTGCAGCGATATACGGGTATCTTCGCCCATTCGTCATGGGCAAAAGCCTCCAGTTCAGTCACATTCTTAGGCTTGCGCACTGCAACTGCTTTCTTTAAGTCCCACCAGAGGTTCTCAATCGGATTTAAGTCAGGTGACTGCGATGGCCACTCCAAAATGTTCCAGCCTTTAATCTGCAACCATGCTCTAGTGGACTTGGAGGTATGCTTGGGATCATTGTCCTGTTGAAAGGTCCAACGTCTCCCAAGCCTCAGGTTTGTGACGGACTGCATCACATTGTCATCCAATATCTCCTGGTACTGAAGAGAATTCATGGTACCTTGCACACGCTGAAGCTTCCCTGTACCTGCAGAAGCAAAACAGCCCCAAAGCATGATTGACCCCCCGCCATGCTTCACAGTAGGCAAGGTGTTCTTTTCTTCATAGGCCTTGTTCTTCCTCCTCCAAACATTGCGTTGATCCATGGGCCCAAACAGTTCTAATTTTGTTTCATCAGTCCACAGAACACTATCCCAAAACTTCTGTGGTTTGTCCACATGACTTTTGGCATACTGCAGTCGACTCTTCTTATTCTTTGGAGACAGCAAGTGGGTGCGCCTGGGAGTTCTGGCATGGAGGTCTTCATTACGCAGTGTGCGCCGTATTGTCTGAGCTGAAACTTCAGTACCCACATCTGACAAATCTTTTCTCAGTTCCTCAGCAGTCACACAGGGACTTTTCTCCACTCTACGCTTCAGGTAGAGCACAGCAGTCGAAGTCAGCATCTTCTTTCTGCCACGACCAGGTAGCGTTTCAACAGTGCCCTTTGCCTTGAATTTGCGAATGATGCTTCCTATGGTCTCTCTTGGTATGTTTAACATCTTTGCAATCTTCTTATAGCCATTGCCCTTCCTGTGAAGAGTAATCATCTCTTCTCTTGTCTTCCTGGACCATTCTCTTGACTTCACCATGTTTGTAACCACACCAGTAAATGTCTAGAAGGAGCTGAGTATCACAGTCATTTTAAAGCTGCCTAATTGGTGCTTATTATGCTTTATTGCTGCTCCGTGACATCCACAGGTGTTTTCAATACCTGATTGAAAACACTTGAATGAACCTCTGTTCTTCAGAGTGGTAGTCTTTAAGGGGTTGAATAATTGTGTCAATGAAGAATTCACAAAAGAAACATTTACTACTGTATTACAAAACCAATTGATGTCATTTTAGTTACATATGGTTCTTTAAAAAGTCCTTGTAGGATTTCATTCTGAATACAATTACAAATGTACACTAAATTCCCTAAAACCCTTTACAGCATTGGGGGTTGAATAATTTTGAACACAACTGTAAGTCATAGAGATCCAATACTAATCCTTAAAAGTAATATGCGAATCATCAAAAGACCCGTTGCTTATGTTCTAAGATCCATTACCAATCGTTAAAAATCTATTACCAATCAATAAAGATCCAGTGTCCGTCATTAAAGATCCATTACCAATCAATAAAGATCCATTGTCAGTCATTAAAGATCCATTACCAATTCTTAATAATTTAATGACCGTGTAGCGCTCACTCCCGGAGGAGCCGCTGAATTTAACCTCGGGTTAGTCTCTCCGCACTAGGGAATAAATATACACCAGCACTGTTGTGGATTTTATAAATCATATATACTTTACTGGTTTCAATAAAGTGGCATATATAAAATAAGCACGGTATATGGAAACAGGATTTCGTATTGCGGGAAACGCGCAGCGGTAAAAGAAAAGTTTAACCCCTTCGTTTCTGGAGTGTAAGTCCCGTGCAGGTTATGTCCCAAAAAGTGTGTGTGCGTGAGCTCAGGTACCCGGGTACTATATTTCAACTGGCCAGTGAATGTATTTAATAAAATCTTCGACTAGTCACGTTGGGGCCCTGTAGATTTTAGCAGTGCTGCAGCGTGCGTCTTTAAACTTTAACTGTGGCCTAGGAGGCCTCTCACCCATCCGCCAGACCATCTGTTCTGCTGCCCGATCAGGACGTCTCTCCGCTGAATGGTGCTGGGACTCTGTGTCACCGGATCCGCTTCTCTCGCTTGTCTGTCTTTACAACACGAATTACAGCTTACCGCCTGCACTCCCAGTGGATCATCGCGGTCTCCTAACTCGGGGTCCAATCTGCGACTCTTTGTCTGTGCAAAACTTCTCAGCGGTGGATTACTGGGTCTCTGGCAAGTCACTATATCGATCCCCAGCGTCGGCAAGGCAGCGCCTGCTCTCCTGCCTGGTTACAATCGCTCACAGTCTCACGTGCGTCTCACTTGGTTCACTCCTCGGCTCACACTGGCTCTCCTTCCACGAGGCTGCGGATGTCCTCCCCTCCTTCCCCACCTACTTCCTGTCTCTGCCCCAGAGCATGCTGGAAAACGTAGTCCCAATGTCCAGTATAGTTTACATGCGCTTGTCTCCTTCTGGTGGCCAAAACAGAACATTACAGCAAAAGGGTTTTAAAACAGCGCTACAACCGTCATTAAAGATGATCGCTAAAGATCCAATATTAATCATTATATATCCAATTCCAATCATTAAAGATCCAACCCAACTCCGTGTAGATCTTATACCGATGTTTCAAGATCCATCACCAATCATTAAAGATCCAATACCAGTGGCGTAGCGTGGGGGGGCTGGGGGGGCCGTGGCCCCGGGCGCAGTTTTGTTAGGGGCGCATTTGCGCCCCTAAAACTGGCCCGGGGTTGAGGGGACCCAGATGCCGGGCAGCGCGGGAGTGCCTGCCCGGTCCTGAAGAGTCCGTCCTGTTAAAGGGAAGCGGCTGCGTGCAGGCGCAGCCGGTCACGTGGTCCGGCTAATCAGGTGGTACTGAGTCTCTGTACCACCTGACTGGCCGGACCGCGTGACCTGCGCACGCACGCCACGCACGCAGCCGCATCCCCTTCAACAGGACGGACTCTTCAGGACCGGGCAGGCACTCCCGCGCTGCCCGGCATCTGGGTCCCCTCAACCCCTGCCGGAGCTGGAGCAATATCCAGGTGAGAGCTGGGCAAATCCATGAGCTGGGGGCAAATCCATGTGTAAACTGGGCAAATCCATGAGCTGGGGGCAAATCCATGAGCTGGGCAAATCCATGAGCTGGGGGCAAATCCATGAGCTGGGCAAATCCATGAGCTGGGGGCAAATCCATGAGCTGGGGGCAAATCCATGACCTGGGGGCAAATCCATGACCTGGGGGCAAATCCATGAGCTGGGGCAAATCCAGAAGCTGGGGGCAAATCCATGAGCTGGGCAAATCCATGATCTGGGGGCAAATCCATGAGCTGGGGGCAAATCCATGAGCTGGGCAAATCCATGATCTGGGGGCAAATCCATGAGCTGGGGGCAAATCCATGAGCTGGGCAAATCCATGAGCTGGGCAAATCCATGATCTGGGGGCAAATCCATGAGCTGAGGCAAATCCATGAGCTGGGGCAAATCCATGTGTGAGCTGGGGCAAATCCATGAGCTGGGCAAATCCAAGAGCTGGGGGCAAATCCATGTGTGAGCTGGGGCAATATCGATAACGTGTCCACAGGTGGGGGGGGGTGCACAATTCTTGGTTGGCCCCGGGCGCTGACAACCCACGCTACGCCACTGTCCAATACCAGTCAATAAAGATCCAACACAAGTCATTGTAGACCCTTTGTCTGTGTTTTTTGAAGATCCATTACCAATCATTAACGATCCAGTGTCCTTCATTAAATATCCAATGGCGATCGTTAAAGATCCACTACGGATCATTACAGATCCAATACAAAACCGTGTAGATCCTTTGCCTATGTTTGAAGATCCATTACCTCCACAAAGTGATGGAGTGCGCCACTAAGGAATTAGTACGCGGCTTACGGCGTTTATCAAAGTGCCGCGGTTGCTGTGCACAGAGTATTTGGCCACCAGCGCTTTGCATAATGATTTTTCATGTGGACTCGGCCCCTGGAGGAAACAATTTTGGCCACCGCGAGCCTTTGCTACAGTGCTTGCAGGAGCTGGGACCGTGACACTTGCAGCACGGTGCGCGGCCCTCTACACCTCAAACAGACCGTCCCAGAGGGTTTTCACCCCCGCGCCTCTTGGGCCAGCTCTGACTACAACAAACTTTATGGTCTATTTGCAAAACACAGAAATTGCATGAAATCTTAGGCTAGGGTCAGACGAACGCAGTTTTAACGTGCGTTTAGCCGCACGAAATCACGGCCGTGCTAGCCGCAAATGACATCCAATGCCGGGGAACATACGACGAACGGCCGCACGAACGTTCGTCCGTGCAACGCAAGTGGCAAACGAACGCATTTTTTCGAGAACGTCAAACCGCTACTACTGACGTACAGAGTGCGCTGCGGCCGCATAGCGGCGTGTTTGCGTGATTGGGAGACGTCAGACGCTGCACACGTCCGGCCAACATAACGTCCAGACGCAGAAAGGGTTTTATTGATGATCCGTACAAAATCACGTACGAAAATGCGCATCGTATGACCGCTTTCGCGCATTCCGTGAAAAAATACATCCATTCGTTCGACCGCACCTTTTCACGGACGACGCGAAAAATGCGTTCGTCTGACCCTAGCCTTAGTGATTTATGTTTTCCCGCATTTCAGCGCACTTCGGCGATTCCATTTCGCCGAAAATACAGTGAATTGACTATTTAGCGAATGTTCAACGCATTCTGCCATAATTGGCTGGCGTCGCCGACACACTAATCGGACATCTGGGAAAACCGCCGAATTGGCATTGGCGAATTCCAAAGAACTGAGGGAAAAAAAATGGAAGTCTCCTATCCCTATATACTCCTATATACCAGGAGTTAATATCACTAAAAATGTCGCAAAAATATGTCTAAATAATAATAATAAAAAGGGGCCTTTAAAAAAAAGACCGTATCTCCAGAAGGATATAGACATCTTGAGAGAGTTCAGAGAAGGGCTACTAAAATGGTGTACGGCTTGAAGGAGAAAAGTTACCAGGAAAGGCTTAATGATCTTAACATGTACAGCTTGGAAAAAAGACGAGACAGAGGAGATATGATAGAAACATTTAAATACGTAAAGGGAATCCACAAGGTAGAAGAAGGGAGTATATTTAAAAGGAAACAAAATAGCAAAACAAGAGGACATAGTCTTAGATTAGAGGGGCAAAGGTTTAAAAGTAACATCAGGAAGCATTATTTTACTGAGAGGGTGGTGGATACATGGAACAGTCTTCCAGTAGAAGTGGTAGAGGCCAAAACAGTAATTGAATTTAAGCAAGCATGGGATAGGCATAAGGCTATCCTAAACAAAAGATAAATCCAGGTAAAGTATCCATGTAATTGGGCAGACTAGATGGGCCGAAAGGTTCTTATCTGCCGACATTTTTCTATGTTTCTAATAATAATAATGAGAAAATCTGTTACAAAATTTAAAAAGAATTAACGGTCTGAAAAAATATATTTTTTTTTTTTTACATTTTTACTTTGAAACTTATGGGATCCAACTGTTTAAACCTGTAAAATTTCAGTGAAATTTGGCTGCATTGTGTCTTCAATTCACAGAATGTCGAATTTCACCATTTTTTTTGCTGTCAATTCTCCAGTATTTGGCGAATTGACAGCTTAGTGAATAGACAAATTACTCCAAAATTGCACTGAATGGTAAAATTCCCCGTTCAGTGCAATTCGGGGCCGATTCGAAGGTTAGTGAATAAGCCCTATCAGATTAGAATTTTTTTTTTCTGGAGGGAAGTGTGTTAAATCGGTTAAAGATCACAATAATAGAAGGTGAGTAAATTCCAAAAGCTAACAAGGCGCTCCTATAAATGCAGACAGAAAAAAAATCATTATTTCAAGGGGGACCAACACAGCCCTGCCCAATAATACTGTATATACGTCTACCTACAGCTCTATGATTAACCCTGCGTATTTGTGCAGTTTTATCTTCCATACATTCAGTTTATTCTTGGAATATGGCGCTTTTATGAACACTATTCTAAATACCTCCCTACTAGAACGCCTCCCGCGGGGTGCAATGACGAATTTATCTGATTTACACTTTGCTTGATTTTTGACCAACAGTGCAGGGACGTATTCTTGCGAAGTACATTGGGGGGGGGGGGACAGCATTTTTTTCCTAATGTCCCTTCTTTTAGAGGTTCTTGTATATTTGATGTATCTTTTTAGGGGCTCCTCCATATAGTCAGGGTGTGTGGGTGTCTTTTTAGGGGCTCCTCCATATAGTCAGGGTGTGCGGGTGTGTTTTTAGGGGCTCCTGCTCCTTCGTATATTCAGGGTGTGCGGGTGTCTTTTAGGGGTTCCTCCATATATTCAGGGTGTGCGGGTGTCTTTTAGGGGTTCCTCCATATATTCAGGGTGTGTGGGTGTCTTTTTAGGGGCTCCTCCATATATTCAGGGTGTGCGGGTGTTTTTTTAGGGGCTCCTCCATAAATTCAGGGTGTCTTTTTAGGGGTTCCTCCATATATTCAGGGTGTACGGGTGTCTTTTTAGGGGTTCCTACATATATTCAGGGTGCAGGGGTGTCTTTTCAGGGGTTCCTCCATATATTCAGGGTATACGGGTGTCTTTTTAGGGTCTCCATTTATTCGGGGTGTCTTTTTAGGGGCTCCTCCATATGTTCAGGGTGCAGGGGTGTATAACTGAGCTGCAAAGCAATAAAACTCCAGGGCAATGACTCTGTATTCCATTTCCTTTATTGCTTTTCAAAAAATGTGTGTTCCACCTCAAAAATTCCCACGTGATGTAACAGCAGACACAAGCAGGCAGTGTTTGAATGTTAGCAGTGTGATATTCCAAGTCCCTGACGTTCTGAAATCCTCTGTTTTGTAACCTACGTCTTGGCACGGGGCGGAGAGGTAATGAGAATATGCCTCTGTGCTGTGCCATGAATGAGGGCATTGAACGATATTGTTACAAAAGGCAGAATAGAATGTTGCAGTTTATGTTCTTTCCCAAAGCAAAATAAAAAAAAGAAGAAAGAATCCAAATATTACTAATCTGTACTTAACCAGATCAAGGCTAAATGCTCCCAGGCGCGCAAATACATTGTGTGTGTGTGTGTCTGTCCAAAAATGCTTTTAAGTAGTTATGAAGAGAGCACCGAAATTTTGGTGCGCTATCGTTCGGCGCATTTCGGCGAGTTGAGTTGCTCTCCCTGCGGTGAATTCAGCATTCAACGATGGGTCTCCGAACAGCTCCGAAAAGGGATCCGCCGAGCACAGCTGCCGAGCAGCCGAACAGATCGCCGAACGCAGCTGCAGAACACAGCCAATCGGCCTCCGAACGGGGGGTACAGAAAAGAAAAAAAAAACATGCAATTTTTAAAAGCCGTTTAAACAATAAAAATGCATGGAAATAATTTTAAAAAAGGTCTTATGAATAATAATAAAAAGGTCTGTTACAGAGTAAAAAAAAACACCATTTTTAAAAAAGCTTTTACCAAAAAAAATCCAGAAAAATGCCTAAAAAAATAAGAGAATAAAAAGACTTTTTGTTGCAAATGAAAAGACAAAACGGTTGAATAAAAATTGTTTTTATTGAAACATATGGGATTCACCTGTTTAAACCTGTCGAACTGAAGCACCGAAAATCTGGGCATTTCGCCAGCTCTTCGGTGCAGTTCGGCATCTCTGAGTAGACTTACCATTACCTCTCTATGGGATGATTTCACTGCAGCTGAAGATTGTCGAATTGCGGCGATCTGACGTGAATTTCACCATATTTTGCTGGCAATTCGCCAATATCTGCCGAATTGACACCTTTCTGAACAGCCGAACTGCCACGAAACTGCACCGTACTGTTCGG
Organism: Leptobrachium leishanense; assembly: GCA_009667805.1. Classification (NCBI taxonomy): domain Eukaryota; kingdom Metazoa; phylum Chordata; class Amphibia; order Anura; family Megophryidae; genus Leptobrachium; species Leptobrachium leishanense. Next base: position 139,726,176 of record CM019071.1, read on the forward strand.
TGCAATTGGGTGGCAAGTTCGGCTCTTAATGAATAGCCCGTTTAGTGTTCACCTCTGTCCTCGTTATGTTTTATTATCCACCACTACCTGCATCTTGACTCTCTTACAATCGATGTATCCGCTTGCCAAATAATGACATTTTTTACCCTATTAGTTCAATACTTTCTGCTTGTTTCCTGCCACCCTCTGGCTCCACAGGCTGATGCCAATTCCCTTTTCTGCCAGCCACAGAAATGCACTCCCCTTGCTGTGAAAAAGGGACGATAAGGTACAGAAAGACGAGTCCGCGATGGGCGAATGGCTGCTGAATAATCAGGATTCACTCCATGTGCATTGAAAATATGAAAATGGTTGCAATTGCTAAAATACGTCTTACATTACGGCTTATTTAAAAAGCAAACAAACACTATAATGTGTCTTTAAATACATATATGTTTGAGATGTGCAACCCTAGGGTGAAGCAGAAAAGCTTCAGGGACTTCCGGGTTTGCGAGTCCCGGAGCCGAAGAGGAGGAGCTGGGGACGGCGAGGGACAAAAGGTAAGTGAAATCACCTAAAAAGAATAAATAATAATAAAAAAAATTGGGCAGAGGCAGTCAGCAGGATCTGCCCAGTTATTTAAGGGCAAAAAAAAAAGGGAATTCTGTTTTTTTTTTTGAAACATATTTTTATTCGTCTCAGATCAAGATGAATTTACAGAAAAAGGGGTAACATTTTTTTTTTTTTTTTTATCATGTACAATCTGTAATAATGTAAATAAAGAAGAAAAAAATCACAGTTTCCGGTGTTAATTAAAGTATTACATCACAATCCAGTACGGAATTCTGTTTTTTAACGGAATATCTCTTTAACCACTTGAGCGCGAAGGACGTACATTGTACGTCCTCTCGTTTCACTCCTGTGTGCGGCGGACGTTCCACATACGTCTTCGTACTCAACCCCCTCCCACACGATACTCACCTCTCCGTCCGGAGTACCACGCAGGTCTGACGTCCTCGAAGTCAGACCTGCGGATTTATACCCTTCCTCACGCACTGACGTCATTGCGCCGGGTGTGATGATGACAGTTTCATGCGCCCCCCCTGGGAATACCAGACGAGCACCAGAAAGGAAGGCGGGTCCTTTGGACCCCTCTCCCTCCCGATCGGGAGGAGATTAAAGTAAAAGAGAAGCACCACTGGAAAGGGCAGAGTCTGCCCTTTCCAGCAATGCCTCTCTTTAACCCCTGAGGTGATGGACTTTTTTTTTCGTATTGATGAAGCACTATTGTTCACATTTCAATTATAATGTGAACAATGATGCTGCACTAATGAATTTTTTTGGTGGAATATATGACTGCAAAGGCTAGTGTGATAAAATGTGAAAACAAATTACTTTACACGCTGTAGATGACTGACATTTTACTGAAAATTCAAATTTTTTGAACATTTCTTAGTAATAGCATTCTGGCAGGACATGACGTATACATATAATAATGATATATTATGAATCTGCCGAGTCTGCCAAAAAATAGGATATATGATTTGTCTGGTTGTATAATAAAACGTGACTTCAAATCGCGTTTAAACATGATGAGCAAAAACGGTAAAAATGAGCTCAGCACACAGGGGTGAAATGGCTCAGCAGTGAAGGGGTTAACTGTCACACTACATACAATAAATTGTGGAATATGTCTCCAAATGCCCCACTGGAAGTGATGCCGAGGAAACATACTCGTACGCTGGATCGTGTAAACCGTGATATCCATTCGTACCGAGGCTTGAAGGGTCATGGGATTTTTTTAGGAATTAAATGGAAACAGAGCCTTGTACGAAGGGGGGGGGGGCGAGGGGGGCACTGAGAAAGAAGGGAGAGAGAGTTAAGCAGTTTGGCAGAAAAAGGGACTGGAAAAACTATTTGTGGAGATCGACAAAAGGAATCTATAAGAGGACGGTGGGAGAAAAAACTATGAGCAGAATAATCAAAATCTCCACTAACGGTCGCGTGACTCGTTTCTACGCCAAGTCGCTCCAGCTGCGGTTTTACCGGAGAAAGATGAGACGTTTATTAACAATCTGGACAAAAATATTCTACGCAGTAATAATAATCACTGTGCGACATGAAATATTCACAAAAAAAAAAAGTAAAAGAAATAAAGCACATTGCTGCCCCCTAGCAACAAAAATGGAGAACGTCACAGGAAACAAAGAAACTTACAGAAAACCTCCACTATGGTAAAGATACTATGCACAGTGTATATATACAGTATATATATATATATATATTAGTATACACAGGGTAATACAGAATACATATATATATCCAAAAACAGGCACTCAACTCCTGATCAATAACCATTAAGCGATTTAGTCACGGTGCTTGATAAAGGCCAAAATAAAACCCTCTGACCCGGCTTTTGAATTTGACTTTGGATTTGGTTTCTCCCTACGACCTGGACTTGTTTAACCTCTCGCTATCGCGTAACCCAACCATCTCAAGGACTGGTATCGCACTTAGGTTATAGGTTTTCTATTGTTACCTATTGTATTGGCTTGAGCATATCATTGGATTTACGTGTGCTAGTCTGATATAAACCTCTGGTACTCCGTACTTTCCTGTCTCCATACCAGCCACCCTAAGGACTGGTTTCTGTCCTCCTTGCCGACATCCCTGCCTTATAGGTTCACCTTTCGCTACTGCGTAACCCAGCCAACTTAAGGACTGGTATCGCATTTGTTTTGAGTCTTCTGTCTATTCATAGGGCTGACCGTATCTACCCTCGTATACGTGTGTCAACCTGACAGTCCCCTCCACCTGCAGGGAGGAGGCGCCGCCCCAGTGAACAGTAACACTGATTGAGGCCACACCCCGAGCACAGCCCCACGCCCACTGACTGTGTGAGACGAGGACAGTCACATGACCGTCCGGCGTCAATCAATGCATGGGAGGCCAGACTCCCATGCAGACATTTTTTGAATGGCTCAGACCAATGGTGCTTTCCCATTGGTCCAAGCTATTCAATTGCTCTCCCAGTGCCTCTGAGGCACTGGGAGAGCGATGTTCAGGAAGTGAGCAGTGCTCGGACATCTGTTCATTGACTTCATTGACAAGCTCCTGATGACGCCTACAGGGCGAAATGCGTAGAGCTAACCGGCAGGACACTTTAATCTTCGCTTTTTATCTTTTTGATCTCAGACATTGTACTCTGAGGGTAGAAGCAAATAGCTGACGGCTATCACTGCAGGGGAGCAACACTATTTTTCCCTTTCCTCATCATACCAGTACTCACTGGTGCTTTCTTTGGAGGGTTCTGTATGTTGGTCTGTGAATCTCGAATAGGGTTTCTTTGAGGACCACTTAAGGATCCTTAAGGACAACAACATTGGGGGTGACCTACTTACTGTGTACCCCCTCTCTCGCCCCCTATATAAGCTTGCTTCCCCTACAGCAAGTGTGTGCATCCCTGTCTATCTGCTTATACCTGTGCTATAGGGATAACCTTACTGGGACCAAAAGAAGGACCCCAAGGGACAGTTTCTTCTACAGGGCACACACCATCGGAGTATCACAATACATTTTATCCTCAGTCACCTTACTTTTTTTCATTTGTGTGATTATATTGTTTTGTTTATCTCGGGTGACAGCATTTTCATTGCATTATTAGAAGTTCTCTCTTAACCTATGTAGGTCTTTGCAACCACAGCTATACACCGTCTCTTCCCAATCTGTGTCTGGGTGTTTGTAGAGCTATGTATGTGTCTGTCTGGCTGTTTGTTTAGAGGTTGTGTATGTGTGTGTCTGGCTGTTTGTATAGAGGTTGTGTATGTGTGTGTCTGGCTGATTCTATAGAGCTGTGTATGTGTGTGGTTGTTTCTATAGAGCTGTGCATGTGTGTGTCTGGTTGTTTCTATAGAGATGTGTATGTGTGTGTCTGGGTTTTTCTATAGAGCTGTGTATATGTGTGTCTGAGTGTTTATATAGCGCTGTGTGTGTGTCTCTGGGTGTTTCTATAGCGCTGTGTGTGTGTGTCCGGGTGTTTCTATAGAGCGGTGTGTGTGTGTCTGGGTGTTTTCTATAGAGCTGTGTGTGTGTGTCTGGGTGTTTCTATAGCACTGTGTGTGTGTGTCTCTGGGTGTTTCTATAGAGCTGTGTTTGTTTCTGGGTGTTTCTATAGAGCTGTGTGTGTGTGTCTGGGTGTTTCTATAGCGCTGTGTGTGTGTGTCTGGGTGTTTCTATAGAGCTGTGTGTGTGTGTCTGGGTGTTTCTATAGAGCTGTGTGTGTGTGTCTGGGTGTTTCTATAGAGCTGTGTGTGTGTGTGTCTGGGTGTTTCTATAGAGCTGTGTGTGTGTGTGTCTGGGTGTTTCTATAGAGCGGTGTGTGTGTGTCTGGGTGTTTCTAGAGAGCTGTGTGTGTGTGTCTGGGTGTTTCTATAGCACTGTGTGTGTGTGTCTCTGGGTGTTTCTATAGAGCTGTGTTTGTTTCTGGGTGTTTCTATAGAGCTGTGTGTGTGTGTCTGGGTGTTTCTATAGCGCTGTGTGTGTGTGTCTGGGTGTTTCTATAGCACTGTGTGTGTGTCTGGGTGTTTCTATAGAGCTGTGTGTGTGTGCGTCTGGGTGTTTCTATAGCGCTGTGTGTGTCTCTGGGTGTTTCTATAGAGCTGTGTGTGTGTCTGGGTGTTTCTATAGCGCTGTGTGTGTGTGTCTGGGTGTTTCTTTAGCGCTGTGTGTGTGTCTGGGTGTTTCTATATTGCTGTGTGTGTGTCTGGGTGTTTCTATAGAGCTGTGTGTGTGTCTGGATGTTTCTATAGAGCTGTGTGTGTGTCTGGGTGTTTCTATAGCGCTGTTTGTGTGTCTGGGTGTTTCTATAGCGCTGTTTGTGTCTCTGGGTGTTTCTATAGAGCTGTGTGTGTGTCTGGGTGTTTCTATAGCGCTGTTTGTGTGTCTGGGTGTTTCTATAGCGCTGTTTGTGTGTCTGGGTGTTTCTATAGCGCTGTTTGTGTGTCTGGGTGTTTCTATAGAGCTGTGTGTGTGTGTCTGGGTGTTTCTATAGCACTGTGTGTGTCGGGTGTTTCTATAGAGCTGTTTGTGTGTCTGGGTGTTTCTATAGCGCTGTTTGTGTCTCTGGATGTTTCTATAGCGCTGTTTGTGTGTCTGGGTGTTTCTATAGCGCTGTTTGTGTGTCTGGGTGTTTCTATAGCGCTGTGTGTGTGTCTGGGTGTTTCTATAGCGCTGTTTGTGTGACTGGGTGTTTCTATAGAGCTGTGTGTGTGACTGGGTGTTTCTATAGAGCTGTGTGTGTGACTGGGTGTTTCTATAGCGCTGTGTGTGTGACTGGGTGTTTCTATAGCGCTGTGTGTGTGCCTGGGTGTTTCTATAGCGCTGTGTGTGTGTCTGGGTGTTTCTATAGCGCTGTGTGTGTGTCTGGGTGTTTCTATAGCGCTATGTGTGTGTGTCTGGGTGTTTCTATAGCGCTGTGTGTGTGTCTGGGTGTTTCTATAGCGCTGTTTGTGTGACTGGGTGTTTCTATAGAGCTGTGTGTGTCGGGTGTTTCTATAGAGCTGTGTGTGTGACTGGGTGTTTCTATAGAGCTGTGTGTGTGACTGGGTGTTTCTATAGCGCTGTGTGTGTGTGTCTGGGTGTTTCTATAGCGCTGTGTGTGTGACTGGGTGTTTCTATAGCGCTGTGTGTGTGACTGGGTGTTTCTATAGCGCTGTGTGTGTGCCTGGGTGTTTCTATAGCGCTGTGTGTGTGTCTGGGTGTTTCTATAGCGCTGGTGTGTGTCTGGGTGTTTCTATAGCGCTATGTGTGTGTGTCTGGGTGTTTCTATAGCGCTGTGTGTGTGTGTCTGGGTGTTTCTATAGCGCTGTGTGTGTGTCTGGGTGTTTCTATAGCGCTGTGTGTGTGTCTGGGTGTTTCTATAGCGCTGTGTGTGTGTCTCTGGGTGTTTCTATAGCGCTGTGTGTGTGTGTCTGGGTGTTTCTATAGCGCTGTGTGTGTGTCTGGGTGTTTCTATAGCGCTGTGTGTGTGTGTCTGGGTGTTTCTATAGCGCTGTGTGTGTGTCTGGGTGTTTCTATAGAGCTGTGTGTGTGTCTGGGTGTTTCTATAGAGCTGTGTGGTGTGACTGGGTGTTTCTATAGCGCTGTGTGTGTGTCTCTGGGTGTTTCTATAGCGCTGTGTGTGTGTCTGGGTGTTTCTATAGCACTGTGTGTGTCGGGTGTTTCTATAGAGCTGTTTGTGTGTCTGGGTGTTTCTATAGCGCTGTTTGTGTCTCTGGATGTTTCTATAGAGCTGTGTGTGTGTCTGGGTGTTTCTATAGCGCTGTTTGTGTGTCTGGGTGTTTCTATAGCGCTGTTTGTGTGTCTGGGTGTTTCTATAGCGCTGTTTGTGTGTCTGGGTGTTTCTATAGAGCTGTGTGTGTGTCTGGGTGTTTCTATAGCGCTGTGTGTGTGTCTGGGTGTTTCTATAGAGCTGTGTGTGTGACTGGGTGTTTCTATAGCGCTGTGTGTGTGTCTGGGTGTTTCTATAGCGCTGTGTGTGTGTCTGGGTGTTTCTATAGAGCTGTGTGTGTGTCTCTGGGTGTTTCTATAGCGCTGTGTGTGTGTCTCTGGGTGTTTCTATAGCGCTGTGTGTGTGTCTCTGGGTGTTTCTATAGCGCTGTGTGTGTGACTGGGTGTTTCTATAGCGCTGTGTGTGTGTCTCTGGGTGTTTCTATAGCGCTGTGTGTGTGTGTGTCTGGGTGTTTCTATAGCGCTGTGTGTGTGTCTGGGTGTTTCTATAGCGCTGTGTGTGTGTGTCTGGGTGTTTCTATAGCGCTGTTTGTGTGTCTGGGTGTTTCTATAGAGCTGTGTGTGTGTCTGGGTGTTTCTATAGCGCTGTGTGTGTGTCTGGGTGTTTCTATAGAGCTGTGTGTGTGACTGGGTGTTCTATAGCGCTGTGTGTGTGTCTGGTGTTTCTATAGCGCTGTGTGTGTGTGTCTGGTGTTTCTATAGAGCTGTGTGTGTGTCTCTGGGTGTTCTATAGCGCTGTGTGTGTGTCTCTGGGTGTTTCTATAGCGCTGTGTGTGTGTCTCTGGGTGTTTCTATAGCGCTGTGTGTGTGTCTGGGTGTTTCTATAGCGCTGTGTGTGTGTGTCTGGGTGTTTCTATATTGCTGTGTGTGTGTCTCTGGGTGTTTCTATAGCGCTGTGTGTGTGTCTGGGTGTTTCTATAGCGCTGTGTGTGTGTGTCTGGGTGTTTCTATAGCGCTGTGTGTGTGTCTCTGGGTGTTTCTATAGCGCTGTGTGTGTGTCTGGGTGTTTCTATAGCGCTGTGTGTGTGTGTCTGTGTGTTTCTATATTGCTGTGTGTGTCTCTGGGTGTTTCTATAGCGCTGTGTGTGTGTCTCTGGGTGTTTCTATAGCGCTGTGTGTGTGTCTGGGTGTTTCTATAGAGCTGTGTGTGTGACTGGGTGTTTCTATAGCGCTGTGTGTGTGTCTCTGGGTGTTTCTATAGCGCTGTGTGTGTGTCTGGGTGTTTCTATAGAGCTGTGTGTGTGACTGGGTGTTTCTATAGCGCTGTGTGTGTGTCTCTGGGTGTTTCTATAGCGCTGTGTGTGTGTCTGGGTGTTTCTATAGCGCTGTGTGTGTGTCTGGGTGTTTCTATAGAGCTGTGTGTGTGACTGGGTGTTTCTATAGCGCTGTGTGTGTGTCTCTGGGTGTTTCTATAGCGCTGTGTGTGTGTCTGGGTGTTTCTATAGAGCTGTGTGTGTGACTGGGTGTTTCTATAGCGCTGTGTGTGTGTCTCTGGGTGTTTCTATAGCGCTGTGTGTGTGTCTGGGTGTTTCTATAGCGCTGTGTGTGTCTGGGTGTTTCGCTGTGTATGAGTGGTGTTTTTTCTTCAATAAAACTATTTTTTACATTGGATTCGTCTGTTTAAACCGTTGAACTGAATCACTAAATATCCGGTGATGTGTCGGAGTCTTCGGTGCAGTTCGTCGTCCTGTGAATAGATTAACCATTGCTTCTCTATGGCACAAAGATTGCTGAGGTAACTCTACAGCTATATTTCATTGGAAGACTGATGGCAAGCCTTCCTTTCATGGCTGACCTCCTGTTAAACGCGCCAGTTGCGATATGACATCATAATACGTACATTTTATTGAGCGGTGTGGGGGGGGGGGGGTGATATGGCTGCTCGTGACGTCACCAGCTTCAATCACGTGACGGAGGCGCCTCCGCGCCACTCCCCTACCCCTGCTGCTTTGACGCGCGCTCCTGAGGCCGTGGGAGGGGCTTCCGGCGGCGCGCGCCCCCTCACTCTCCTCAGCCCGGTGCAGTCAGGAGCGCGCAGGGAAACCCCGTGCAAGCGCCGCCGCCATCTTGGGGAGAGAGTGAAAGCCCGAGCCGATAGGGAGATACACAGTGAGTGAGAGAGCGGCTTCCGGAGGGCGAGGGGAGCGACTGACAGAGAGCTGTGCAGCCGGCTAAGGGAGGGGCTGGCACATCGGACAGGTAAAGGCCGCGGCCCCGCTGCTCCCACCTCGGCGCCTCACTCCTCACCACAGGCCTCACAGCCTCCCCGATTAACCCCTGCCTGCCAGGGCCCCCCCAGGCCCCGGTGTCCGCTCGTCTGACGGATCCCCATTAGCCTGCTGCACTGGTCCTGATCCCCCTCAAACGATGCCCTGTACCCCCCCCTGACGTGACACCCCTTATAAACACACCCAGGACCCTTGACACCCCCATGGTCCAGTCATGTGATCCGTGAACCCCCCCCCCATATGATCCAATCTGTCATGTGATCACCTTCCCACTATTGTCTGCTGTTGTAGCAGCAATGTACAGCGCCACTGAGCATGCTGGTGCTTGATACACCTGATTCAGCGTGGGGGGGGGGGGTGTCAGGGCCATGTCATGTGACCGTCGGCCTATAGGGTGGGTCTGTATCAGCCTGCACCCCATGAACCCCCATGATGTGTGCTGTTAATATCTACCTTTGTGCCCTGGAGGATACGTTTGCGCGGCCCCTGGGGTTGCCTGCTGGGTGCGCGCGGCCCCTGGGGTTGCCCGTTGGGTGCGCGCGACCCCTGGGGTTGCCCGTTGGGTTCCTGCGCGCCCCGCCTCGGGTTGCCCGGAGGGTGCGTGCCTCGCCGCTGGGTGCGTGCCCCGCCTGGGGTTGCCTGAAGGGTGCGTGCCTCGCCGCTGGGTGTGCGACTCGGGTTGCCCCTCGGGTTGCCCGTTGGGTGCGCTCGCCTCGGGTTGCCCGTTGGGTGCGCTCGCCTCGGGTTGTCCGTTGGGTGCGCGCGTTCCTCGCCTCGGGTTGCCCGTTGGGTGCGCTCGCCTCGGGTTGTCCGTTGGGTGCGCGCGTGCCTCGCCTCGGGTTGCCCGTTGGGTGCGCTCGCCTCGGGTTGTCCGTTGGGTGCGCGCGTGCCTCGCCTCGGGTTGCCCGTTGGGTGCGCTCGCCTCGGGTTGTCCGTTGGGTGCGCGCGTGCCTCGCCTCGGGTTGCCCGTTGGGTGCGCTCGCCTCGGGCTGCACGGAGGGTGCGTGCCTTGCCTGGGGTTGCCCGGTGGGTGCGCGCACCCCCTTGGGGTTGCCTGCCGGGTGCGTGTGACGCCACCTGCACTTCGTTGTCATATGATCGCCTCCCAATCAGCCTGAGGCAGCTTGCACCCCAATAATGTGTCCCCTCCCCATGGGCACTGCTTGTGTGTTCTTTTTTTCCCCTGGAAAGGGGGGGCTGACACTTCCCGGAAGAGCCTGGTCGCGTGATCCTGTTTATGTGGCTGCGCAGCCCAGCAGGGAAGGGGGGGGGGAGCAGCACTAGGCCCGAGCCTGCCTCCACCTTATTTACCTACAGCTCAGGCATGGTGACATGTGTTTCTTTCTGGTTTTTCCATCCTGGAAATGTCTGCACCCCCTCTATGAGCGCCCTGTCACTGCGCGGTGTATTCACTTTGTCTCCACATTGTGAGCCGGGCCTCGTCGGCCCCTCCTAGAGTCTGGGCAGGAGCAGCAATGCAAATTAATGCAGCTTTTTAGGGAAGGGACGAAGCATCCAATGAAATCAGCACCTGGGACCGAGAACTCGATGCACGACGGATTAATGGGGGGCTTTATGTTGTGGGATCATGGGATGCACACCCAGGACTCCCCTATACTGTACGCTACACCTTTCATGGTGATGAGCTGAGTCGTGTTAACGTGTGGCGCGGTTTGGACATATCTGAATTATATTGTACAATAATTATGGTTTGTGTAGCTTTATGGCTTCCTCGTGTGCGCGGTGCAGGCGATACCGGGTGCCGGCCGGCCTTTGGCTCCGTGAATTGTGCATCTGGCTGTTGATCTATGCAGACACATTTTCCTGCCCCTTAGGCCTCTTTTAAGTTTGATACACGTTTGCCAAGGCCTGGTTTAATGTTGCGTTGTGTTCACCCTCACCCGTGGATGGTTCCCTGCATCACGACACGGCTCCTCGCCGTGGAAGATGTAGCATAACCCTTAATTTTTGCTTTTAATAGGATACTATGGTTTAACGACGTAACGTTTACATGTTTCCGGGCCACAAGAGGTTAATGACCCACGGGAAGCTTGTTTTTATAAACACTGTAAAACCCTGGAGTTAGTAGCTGGTTGTCACCGCTTATGTCAGAGCTCGCGGTTGCTGCAAGTTACCGGTAGATTGCATTCGAGAACGCGCGTTCCCTGCTGGTCTCTGCTGCCTTGGCTGTGTGTTTGTCGTTGCGTCTTCGCGAGGTCACCCCTTTGATGGTTTTTATTGTGGACCAGTGACTTTCCTGTAATTACAGATAAATAATAGCCGCACGTTTCTATCTGATCTCGTTTCATTGCATCAGAGATTGCACAGAAACCTCTCTGCTGATTGTGCATCATGTGCTGCAACCAGGAAGTAGCGGAGGTCTCTCGGCCAATCCCAGCTCTGTACATGGCAGCAGTGTTTTCTCATGGAGGGGGGGATAGAGGGAGGGGCTTCCTTTTTTCCGTTTCAAGCAGGGATGTCAAACTCTAACCCCCCCGTCCAGATGTTGACTGCCTACAATTTCCAGAATTCTTTTGAATGGACAAAGAATCATCCGTTTATTATCCCTGTTGTAGCAGAGGGGCTATTACTCACCAACACAGGGACGTCTGCAAACGCACAGCCGAATGTCCAACTTTTACGTGTCTCAGCATTTATCTTAAGGGGAGGAAAACAGCAAAATAGAGTTTGGGTTTAATGGTCTCTAAGCTGTGGAATGAAGCATTGTGCCTTTTAAACTCTGTCGCCAGGCGTGGAGATGCCGCCTTCTAATATCAGAAGCTGTATCCATTGCAATGCATTGTGGGTTAGTGACAAACATATCTATAAACATGGTTACCAACAGTCCCAGTTTTCCAGGGACTATCCCATGTATGTGCTTGGTGTCCTGGAGCTTTACTTGTCCCGAGATGAGACTTGTGGCAGACGAGTTAAAGGGCCAGTACCACCAAATAATGAATTGTCCCTTACTGTGTTTATTTGATGTTGCTGATATCTTACATGTGCTTTGTTTTTCTCTTGTATGTTTAGAAAATATTTTCCTGTGTCACTGGATGTATCCATTGTGTGATATTTTCGTGTCACTGGATGTATCCATTGTGTGATATTTTCGTGTCACTGGATGTATCCATTGTGTGATATTTTCGTGTCACTGGATGTATCCATTGTGTGATATTTTCGTGTCACTGGATGTATCCATTGTGTGATATTTTCGTGTCACTGGATGTATCCATTGTGTGATATTTTCGTGTCACTGGATGTATCCATTGTGTGATATTTTCCTGTCACTGGGTGGGTGTATCCGTTGTGTGATATTTTCCTGTCACTGGGTGGGTGTATCCGTTGTGTGATATTTTCCTGTCACTGGGTGGGTGTATCCGTTGTGTGATATTTTCCTGTCACTGGGTGGGTGTATCCGTTGTGTGATATTTTCCTGTCACTGGGTGGGTGTATCCGTTGTGTGATATTTTCCTGTCACTGGGTGGGTGTATCCGTTGTGTGACATTTTCCCCTGTCACTGGGTGGGTGTATCCGTTGTGTGATATTTTCCCCTGTCACTGGGTGGGTGTATCCGTTGTGTGATATTTTCCCCTGTCACTGGGTGGGTGTATCCGTTGTGTGATATTTTCCCCTGTCACTGGGTGCATCCGTTGTGTGATATTTTCCCCTGTCACTGGGTGCATCCGTTGTGTGATATTTTCCCCTGTCACTGGGTGCATCCGTTGTGTGATATTTTCCCCTGTCACTGGGTGCATTCTTTGTGTGACATTTTCCCCTGTCACTGGTGCATCCGTTGTGTGATATTTTCCCCTGTCACTGGGTGCATCCGTTGTGTGATATTTTCCCCTGTCACTGGGTGCATCCGTTGTGTGATATTTTCCCCTGTCACTGGGTGCATCCGTTGTGTGATATTTTCCCCTGTCACTGGGTGCATCCGTTGTGTGATATTTTCCCCTGTCACTGGGTGCATCCGTTGTGTGATATTTTCCCCTGTCACTGGGTGCATCCGTTGTGTGATATTTTCCCCTGTCACTGGGTGCATCCGTTGTGTGATATTTTCCCCTGTCACTGGGTGCATCCGTTGTGTGATATTTTCCCCTGTCACTGGGTGCATCCGTTGTGTGATATTTTCCCCTGTCACTGGGTGCATCCGTTGTGTGATATTTTCCCCTGTCACTGGGTGCATCCGTTGTGTGATATTTTCCCCTGTCACTGGGTGCATCCGTTGTGTGATATTTTCCCCTGTCACTGGGTGCATCCCTTGTGTGATATTTTCCCCTGTCACTGGGTGCATCCCTTGTGTGATATTTTCCCCTGTCACTGGGTGCATCCCTTGTGTGATATTTTCCCCTGTCACTGGGTGCATCCCTTGTGTGGATATTTTCCTCCATTGTGTGATATTTTATAAAAAGTAACATCCTATTTTCTTTTAAATACTGGTTGTGCTCTGACCTTTCCAATGATGCCAAAGGGCCCCTGTATCTTCCCCACATGGAATTATGGGGGGTTGGGATGCCCATGCTCAATTTATGTTAGTGGGTGGGGATCTGTCCCGCAGGCAGGTGACATCTGAAATGTCAGCCCCCTGCGTGAGAAGTCTGCTATCTGCGCGAGCTGTGGAACTTCCCAAATGGGCAGCAGTTGTCCTCTGCAACTCAGAGGAGCAGTGTTGGCACTGCCAGCACGTGCCGATACTGAGTCTCACCTCCCCTCCCTTATGTAAGCGGTAGAGTCCCAGGTCAAGACACAGAGCACAAACCTGGGACTGATTGCAACTGTGTATAAATGGCCGCAATGCCTTTAAATAGGAATAATCAATCCTGCTTCTCTTTCCTTCTACCATTCTTTTCAGCACAATGTGTAGGGGGGCAGGATAATCTCTTCTTGTGACCCCCCCCCCCCAACAAAAGCCTCCAGTGTATGAACACCTTATTGGGCACTTGCGATGATTTGATGACCTCAGAGGGAAGATCTGTGGCCACAGCTTCCTGTCTGGCCACTCTGCTATCTCAGCATACACAGGGTGTGCAGGCAGATGTGGATTTCACAATCTAAAAGGGTTTTAACTCTTACCGGATCGATTTATTATACTCTATAAAGTGTCATGGTGCTGATAGATTTTGCGGTGCTGTTCTGTGGCACAGATCTGTACAAGGGTGCAATAAATACATTCGCGCAAGTGATAAATTGACGTGGTTGGTAGAGGAGGAATATTGGACTGTGTTCCCAGGGGAACTTTCAATATCAAAGGGAAGCGGGGTTACAGAGCCGAGAGGGAAGGGGATTGCATTGCAATGCTGTTTTGCCTCTCAGGCGCAGACCGACCTCCTCGCAGGAGCTTACAATCTAGAACAGGGGTCAAAGAAGCCAAGGACTCCTAGAATTTTACGCCTGACTCCAAATTCCTGGAGTATGTTACTGAACCTTGCATATGTAACTGTTACCGACCATTTTTTTTTCAGTGGCTCCGCAGGTTGTTACAAAATTTCCGAGTTGTGACTTGCAGGGTTGCCAGGTCGGCCATTTTTTCCTGGACACAGAATTTATTCATGCTGATGGGCAGTGCATGAAAAATGCCACCCTGAAGCATGTATAATCCATACGCTGCAGGTAAGAATCAAAAAGGAATCCCAGGTGACCTATGTTGATTTCCTTCCTGCATCATGTGAATTATACATGTTACAGGGCAACACTTTTCCCTGTGCTCCCCCTCTGCCTGAAATAGTATTTAGTCCAGGAAAACATGGCCGACCTGGCGACCCTACATGCTGGGCTCTCTGGCCCGTGATGTGCCGAAAATACAGGGAGCTGCTAGTCACTTACTATGACTATGGATTGTGTGTCAGAGGCACCGCGCGTGGTGTTAAGTTGCACATCATTTATGAAAACACAGGCGTGCGGCACAATACGATGCCGGGAGCTTTACTGTGATGACAACGTGCCATTATGTGCTTTGCTGGGCACAAACCTATTTAACATGCCTATCCCAGGGCGTGAGAGATTTACATCACCAGTAGGAGCCAGGAACAGCTTAGGAGCCAGGCGTACGGTTCTGGCTGGTGGATACTACCTGTAGGACTTTAACCGAGCCTTATAAAAGGAGACTGGTGGGCTTTATTCACCGAGAGGTTCATTAAAGCGTTACAAATTTATTACTATTCTTCAAGTCAAAATAATTGAATTATGGAGAAAAAAAAAATACTCTCTTTTTATTTTTTTGACTAGTTTGGCATAAAGTTTGTAACTGGTCCATCGATTCAGTCTCGGCTATTGACCACTTCGATCTGCTGATTTCTTGACACTATTTTAATGTAGCGCCGTTGAGGTGCCCACGTCTGTCCTGCGCTGCATGTAGCAGCCTGCTCGCCCACCCGTGTGGCTTTGGGGACACATGCTGCTGTCGATGTGCAGACATTGCCTCTGGGTTATTGGAATAAAACGCAGACTTCATTTCTTAATTCATGAAATATATAAAGTGTCATTGGGGAGGAGAGCGGCACGCGCCCTGTCAGGTGTCTATTGCTTCCTCTTTCACTGTGGACGGGGCTCGTGGCTTCTGTTGACAGTAATCGTTCTCTGCCTCCTGCCATGAAACATAAATTTAAAGGGTTATTCATAGAGCGCCGAACTTGCCACCGACGTGTGAAATTCACTGTACGGCGCAAATTCATTACAGTTTGTCTATTCAGAAAGGTGTCAATTTGCCAAATAGTTGGCGAATCGATAGAGATGCAGATTGCCGCAATTCCGCGATCTTCGGCAGCAGCGACATTGTCCCATAGAAAAGTAATGGTTAATCTATTCAGAGAATGCTGAAATGTCAGTGAAATGATTTTTGGTGGATCAGTTCGACAGGTTTAAACGGGTGAATCCCATCCAATAAAAAAAAAAAAATTATATATATATTCTTTGTCAACCTTTTTTATTTTCAGCAAACAGTCAAATATTTAGAATTTTTTTTTTTTGCGAAAATTTTTGATTCCCAATCCTTTTCATTTTATTTTTTATGACTTTTTTTTTTTTTTTTTTTTTTACACCTTTTTAAAAAGCAGTGTTTCGGGTTGTTGTTTTTTAGGTTTTTTTTCTGCAGTTTGGCGTTCTGCGGTCAGATCGGTGCAGCGAATGGTGAATTCACCATACGATCGGCAAACTGGAATCGCTGATGTGCGCCGAACGAGAAGGCACTGAAATTTTGGTGCTTTCTGAATAACCCTTCTAGTAACTGGAAATCTCAGCCAGCTCTTACAGGGTTAATACAATCTTTCAGATCTATAGGTAACTGCAAAACGTCTAAACATCTGTGTATCATCCTGATCACTTCTCAATGTTACCTCTCCGACCAATGCTTGCTGAAAGGCAAAACCCACCATATGGTGGAACTACAACTCCCATGATGCTTTTCCAAGTTTGAGGAACTGCAAACGGAGTCAGCACCTGAGGATCTCGTGCATGGACCAGTGCTGACCTAAACCCAGTTACATGTGGAGTTATGTGGCTATTAATCTTATATTCTTGTTGAAATCGTATAACAAATGCTCTGCTGCCGCCATGCAGTCTGAATGTGTCAGAACTGCATCTCCCACGATGCTTAGCCAGCTGTATGAATGAATGACCTAGCCCTGCAGATTTTAAGCGTGTGGGATGACGGCATGTGACGCTATGAGAGGGCATGTAAAAACGTGATTGGGCCACGTAGTGCTATTAAGGTCGAGAAGGGAGCGCCTTTCCTGTGTCGTCATTTAACGGGACAAGTTTATAGTTGGTTTTTAATGCAAACCGTAAAGGTGATGCAGCATGTAGCGCTCTATCCTCCCCGGCTGCAAAGGAAGTTTAGTTTTTCTCTGCTTAATGTTGCTTCTTTATTAACTCGTTCACTGCTGAGCCATTTAACCCCCCCCCCCCACACACGCACTGAACACACTTTGACGATTTTCTGCTCATCACGTTTAATCATGACTTGAGATCATGCAGAAACTAGTTTCGGAGATGGGGGTCCTTTGGACCCCCCCAATCTCGTGTATAGGGAATTCACTTTCAGATGGGGGTAAGCCTGTTTCTGACATCATCGTGCCCATGTGTGATGATATCCGGGGGTTTGGGAAGTCCCAAAGCGAGTGCTGACATGCAAGATGTCAGCTCACTGAGGATGAAGCCCGTTATGGGTGTCAAGCCGCAGGACGTCAGCATGCTGGACACATCTTCCGCAGGCTAGCAGGAAACTGGAGGATGCGTCCGGCTCGTTGCCTGCAGCGAAGGGGTTAGAGACGTCCTAGGACAGTTAAAAAAAAAAAAAAAAAACTCGCCTTCCTTTGTAAAAACAAGCATTTTCCTCCTTTCCATACCTTCTTTTTATTTCAGACCTTTTTAGCAACTTATTCCTGTCTAAAAGCGTTTGCTAACTTTCCCCTCCTAACACAACCAAATGCACAGCCCAGTCTTTGCTTCTGCTGTGCACTACTATGCGTCTCACAGGGACTCGGCAGGTAAGTAAAGCGCGTTCAGGTCAGGAGGGAGAAGTCCACGGTCTCTTATTCTAGACTGAAATGACTCTCTGAAAGGAGAAGACGAACCATGCATGTAAATGAGTATATTCGGAAGCTGAGTGCCGTTGCTCTGGTCCACGTTGTAGGTGCGGCATGGCGTGATCTTTTTCCACTTCTCCCTGCTCACATGCTGCAGTGTCCTGGGCGCTTTATGGCGGGGCTTACGCGGCACTAGAAGTCTCGCCGCTCTTTTAATGGCCTCCCCCCGAGAAATTAAAGCCCCGGCGTTCTGTTGACCTCACTGTTGTTTCATGTAAGTCGTGCTGGGTTTATTTAAAGGGCTGTGAGCGCTGGTTTTCCTTCTATCGTGTGGGTCCGTGATCACGATTCGCTTCAGCCCTTTTTCCGCTTTCTTCCACCCGTTCGAGAGCTCTGCGTCCTCTGCCACCGCTCGTGCAGGGACAGAACCTGCTGCTGGTTGGGAAAGCAGGTTAGATCTCGCTCGGGCAGGCAGGTTGAACGGTGAATGCAGGGTTATCGATGGCTGTGCGGTCTGGCTCCAAGTGACGCAGGCAGACAACGCTGGACGTGCTTCATCTCTCAGACCCGCCGCACGTTAGGGCTGCTGATTGTAAACATTGTTTCCATAATATAAATATTACTATAAGTCTGAGGATAATACGACAACTGCGAGAGGGGTTTGAAGCCTGCGCGTTGTCTTGGTTGTTGTCTGACACAGTGATTGGGTTTTATTTGGGGTTTCTTCAAGCCCACAAGTCTTATTTCCTGAGTGGAGAAGCTTCACGTCTGTCACAGCAATAGTCTGATGTTATGGAGCATTTTGCCTATTATGCTGCTGTGGCGTTATAGAGATTTATAAACTGGGAGATGATGGATATCAATAAAAGACCTCGCGGACCATGGCTGGGTATCCTCCTGTGATGGGCCACAATCCATCAGAGCCCTTAGGCCAGGGGTCAATAACCCCTACACCCCCTCCCCCCATGCTTAGGTACTCCTTTAGGATTTCTGAGCCTTATGGGAGATGTAGTTCCAAAACATCTGGGTGCCGAGGTTGTTGATCCCTGTCATACAGCTTTGCTTGTGGCTCAGATGTTGCGGCTCCTCTACTTTGTATAGAGAGGCTGTAAATATCAGTCCAGAGCGAGAACATGAGGTATTCCTGTGTATGTTGCTTTTCTCAACTCCAGCCACTATTCCTGAAAGTATAGGCTCCCAGAGCCTGGCGTTAAGTGATTTTTAGCTTTTTGAAAAACAACGTAACACTGGTAATTAAACACAGAAAAAATCCTAAACTCCCCTCCGATCCCACAATACAGAAGGTGGTGTGATCCACCACCACCACCTCCTCCTCCTCCTCTGTCTGCACAAAGGCCTTCACTGCATCCAAATAGTTCCCAGTGTCCTTTCAATACTTTGCACAGGGCTGCGCTTGGCTCTTGGTAGTCCTATGGTTGTCTGGTGGTGGATCGCTCCACTGTTGGTGTTTACTTGACTAATGAAGCGGCTCGGGCATAAAACCGGTCATAGCGAGTCCAAACAGAAAACTGGTCTTGCAGGACTTTCTGCACCGCCACAGTGTGTGCTCTGCACCGCCACAGTGTGTGCTCTGCACCGCCACAGTGTGTGCTCTGCACCGCCACAGTGTGTGCTCTGCACCGCCACAGTGTGTGCTCTGCACCGCCACAGTGTGTGCTCTGCACCGCCACAGTGTGTGCTCTGCACCGCCACAGTGTGTGCTCTGCACATCTGACATGTGAAGAATAGGAGGACCCTCCGACAGGTAGTTCTGCTTTTATTCAATACAAAGACGGGGCCACTGAACATGCGTAGCAATCGAGCAAACCCAAATTCACGAGAGCGCAGAGAGTACACAACGGCAAGCAGCAATGCGCCAGTTGGAAACGATCCCCTGGAAACCTGTACATGCATGCGCACAGGCCTGTCCTACACGGTGCAGATCAGCTCGCCTTAAATGTGCTTGATGAATAAACCCTAATGAACCATAATTTCAACGGGCAGCGTGGCGGCTGCTCAAAATCTAACCTGAGGCATGTGTAAGCGAGAGCTGGCGAGTGGCGCTCTATGGGAAAGGCACAGCTGACTTTTGCCGTTGCATGCCGGTTCTTCTCGAGGTTAAGGAGATGCGGGGATGAAGCAGGCGCACAAGGTTTTTTTTTTTTTACGTGTTTTTTCTAATATTTGTTCCCCGCGGCTCTGATTCCTGCATTTGTGTGCCTGGAGTTTCCTAATTAAAAGAGCCTCTGTGTATTCGCTGCTTTATAATCGTGTTTTCAGTTAGTGAATGACAGATGGACGTGATGGTTATGGAAAGTCGGCGCTCGCGCTCCCCTGCAGGAGCGGCATCCTCTGCTCCAAACGATGCTAAAAAAAATAATGTTCAGCCCGGATGTCTTGTTTTATGGAAGATCTCTCCAGTCCCGGGCCCGAAAGAGACGAAGTGGTCGCTGCGTCAATCTCAAGACCCAGAAACCGGCTCGCTATCTGCAGGACGTTCCCCTGTCCTGCTCTTTTAATAAAGGAATGAACGTGACAAATGTGTAGCTCGCTGTGACACCTAAGCATGGAACAGCAGGGGAGATTTCTGATTGGTTGAGTCACTTCCTGGTTTGGGAAGAATAAAAGGGACACTTAATCCAAGCAACAACAACAAAAAAAAACTTAAATAAATG
Organism: Leptobrachium leishanense; assembly: GCA_009667805.1. NCBI lineage: Eukaryota > Metazoa > Chordata > Amphibia > Anura > Megophryidae > Leptobrachium > Leptobrachium leishanense. Next base: position 139,745,868 of record CM019071.1, read on the forward strand.
CACTTTTTCTTCAGCTTCCATCTTTGGCCTCGTGTATTTCTCTTGGAGAGGCTCTGCGTCAATTTGTGAGGGATGGAGAGACTCGGCTCGCCCGGTGATCACTTAAAATACATTAGTCATGGTGGCTAGAGTGGCAGAAGCCTAGATGTGTTAAATTCATAGAGCAGCGGCGCTTACCCGTTTCAGGTAGTCTTTGGCACATGTTTTGTTATACACTTCCGAGCCTGAGAAATCCGGGGTTCCTGCAATTCTGTTAAAAATGTATAGAACGAACCACAAAGGATTCTCAATAAGAAGCTTCGATTTGCTCCTAGACTCGTGTTTTTACGTACATGATGCTGAGCTATGCACTCGTACACATCAGGGTTTTAATCCAGAAAAAAGTCTTTATAATAGGAAGTACCTGCTGAAAAGCTGCTTTTTGTTTTTTGGTCTAGATGTACCCGAATACCCCACGGCTCCCTGGGCCAGGGTCATTGCTTCCCATTTTCCGCCGTGGTGGTGTATGTACACACAGGTTTTTTCTCTAACCTTTTTGATTTTCAGTTTTAGAATTACATTTAGAACTGGTGCCCTAAAAAAACGCTGGGTGCGGTAACCTTAAATCCACTGGCTATTCTGAATCGTTTAATGCCCCCCATCCCCATTGCAATCTCGTATCTCGAGGATCACGTTTTGGTTGATTTACGGCACGGTGTGATTTGTGGAGGCGGATTCCAGGCCTGGTGTAAACCTAACCAGAGGTCTGGTAAGGCCGGGGTCACACGACCGTTTTGCAGAGCGGGAGGAGCGTACGTGAGGTTGGATGTTCCTTCCACTCTGACGCCCGTCTGGCCACCTTCATTGAGTGCGCTCAGCGCTGCAAGGCTCAATCCTCCTATGGAGGATCGCGCTTTGCAGCCCTGTCGAACGCGCGTCGTTGCGTTTCGACAGGGAGACTTGCAGCACGTCTGCTGTAGCGCGCACACTACAGCGTGTGGCCAGCCTCGTCGAAACGTCACAATGCAGCGACGGACGCTGGGAGGCTCGTCTGACCCCGGCCTCAACACACAGACTCCAGACGTGCCTGCCGTGGTAATTTTTTAATGGCCCAGGTTATGTTTCCACCTGACTCGGAATTTAGCTCACGCGTTCCGCTGCTCACGCGTTCCGCCGCTCATTTACTGATTTCTGCAGTGTTTTATATTGGTATAAGGCTTCACAAACCGTCTACAAGAGTTTCCCTCCTCCTTTCTGCATTATTTCAGAGAAACCTAGAAGAAAGTCACCTGTCACAGGCCTCAGCAAATGTTTGATATTTGGGAGCAATTTATACGTTTTTAGGAGCCAGGCAAAATGTTCTATGCAGATTTATGTAGAATAAGCCAGGAATTTAAAAGCCATTGGCTAGCTGGCATCTGGGTTTGTCATACCCTGGCCTTGCTCCTGATAATGCACGGCCTGGCAGATGATCTGGGAGCCAACTGCACGTTTGTAGGAGCCAGGCAAAGCTGGCATAGGGAAACCCAGAGATATAGGAGCAAGAGGTAAAAAATTTAGCGCTTTGTTTCAAGACCCCGGATTCATTTTGCCGTGTATAAACTGCGTGCTTACCGACAGGTACAGTTATCATCCGCTGTATGTTTTATAAACTGGCAGTTCTTAGGAGACCCCATAGACCCCCTCTTGGCAGGTTACACTCGTATAAAGATGCGCCCCGTCCCTGCATCACAATCAGAGAATCAGAATCGGGGCTAAATTGCAACTTTGCTAATGGAAATTTTCACTAAATTATGACCCCGTGCACATATTGCTATTTCTGGAATGCTGTCTGGCAGTGTTTATTTTTTTCTCTTCCTTTTCTCTTTCTTCGTTATTGTTTTGCTGCCTTTTGTTTTCTGCCCTTTTCTATTTAAATTTTTTGTTAGTTCTTCTGTTTTTGTTTTTTTCTATTTTGCTACCTTTTTTATACCTTTTCTATTGTTTTGCTGCCTTTTTTTATACCTTTTTGTTTTTCTGCTTTAATTTTTTATTACCTTTTCTGCTTTGTTTTTCTGCCATTTAATTTTTTTACTTTTTTTTTTTTTTTTTCCCCTGTTTTTATTGTTTTGCTGGTTTTTTTTTCAATTGAATTTGGCTGCACCTTTTCTCGATAAGGATTTAATTAGTTCTTCGTGTTCTTCTGTGATTTGCGATGCTTGTGTTTTGGAGGACCGGTTCATACCAAACAGCTTTTTGCCTCCCCTCATCGAGCTCTGGGACGGGCTTTATTTCTGCCAGGCCGCCATGTTATTATGTGACAGGGGGAGGGACGTGTATCCTGTGCGTACATGAATGTACTCATTTATACGTAAAACCCATTTATTGTTTAGACACGTAACGTTTCTCACATCATGGATTCATGCTAGGTCCTTACACAGGGGGATCGTTCCCGCATAGGGGCTGTGGAATGTAACATGTAAGAAAGGGGTCGGCAACCCTCGCTGTCCATATGTTTCACGACTACGTCTCCCATGATCTCAGCCCCTCATTGAATTGGCTGAGAATCCTGGGAAAAGTAGTTCCAAAACATCTGAAGGGTCACAGTTGCCGACCCCCCCCCCCCCCGATCTTATTGCCATACTGGCCCTGAGAATGCTGCTCACAGACTATCAGCCAGCAATAAAGCTCCCTTTATACACGTCACTCGACCCATGAGCTAACAATCTAAACTTTGTAGCTGCGAAAGAGACCATGTAATAAAACCTGTGACGCGTATATCTCCAGGGAAAACACGTCTGAGCTCTGAGCCTCGCTCCAGAATGAAATCCCGGAAATGACACTGACAAAATGGAAAGCCCCTTAGGCTGCTTGAGACCTACCACTCCCATGATGCTTTGCCACGGCCATTGAGGTTGGTTAAGCACCATGGCGGTTGTCCTCCTCCCCCACTTGTATCTGAAGCATTTATGAAATGTGACGCAGACACCCGCCAACACAAAATATCTTGCTTTTTGTCCTAACACTGACGTCTTTTCACACAGAATATTGGATTCCAGATTGACCCCTGAATTGCCTCCTGTAATGGTACAGCCCAAGTTTTTGCAGGGTGTCTCCCACCTCCCCATACCCACACTTTTTTTTTTGGTAAAGTGCGTGTGTGTTGGGGGATAAGGGATGGAAACTAGCCTAACCGGTGCGCACACAGGCGAGGGAGGAGGTATGACCCACCAAACCTGCTCACCAAGGTGCTCAATGACAAACCAGCACAACCGCGTGCCTGGATATTCTGACAGATCCGCCAAAATGTTCATCTACTCTGAGGATTTTAATTCAGGTTTTTTTTCTCTCTAGGCGTTGATTCATGAAAACGATTTGCAAAATGAGCAATGGTTTAAAACCGGGCTTGACAAATTAACTTTGAATCTAGGAGCCAGCTACAAAAGTTAGGAGCCAACATTTTGGTGAGGATTCGACTTTATCAAGGTATACCTGAATAAAGGCGAATCCTCGCCGAAACGTTGGGAACCTGCCTCTGCATCTGGGAGTTGGTTTGTACTGACCCAAATTATGATTTTAGCTGCTTCTTTTTATTTATCACTTTGTTACCTGCTGCCTTTTAGGTATTTTTGTGCATGTGGTCTTTTGACGACTTTTTTGAGCCTAGAAGTGTTGCTTCTAATATCAGTTTGGCCACATATATAATATATATATGTGTTGTGTTAACATCTGTACGTTGTGATATTGTTTTGTTTGTTTTCTTTGCTCTGTTGTCATTGGACACCCTATTTACCCACTGTAGACACAGACCCATACACAAACACACAATAGACCTCCTATATAAATACATACACCAGGGCTGGATATATTTACATTAAATGTAGGAGACCGGAAGAAAACATTGAAGCCAACTAGATTTTTTTAGATGCCAAAGACTGCTTTTATATTGGTGTAAAATAAACTGGAAATTTAGGAGCTAGGAGTAAAATTCTAGGAGCCAGTGGCTACCAGGCTCCTGGCTTTGTCGAGCCCTGGTTTAAAATGTTGTTTTTGGAGTAACTGTTAATGCCTTTACTGCAAGCTCTGGAGACCAGGAAGCGGCTCCACCAATCAGGAGCAGCTCATTCATGTCTATTGAGGGGTCGGTCACTAACGTCACGCTTTCCGCAGACTTGCTTTTCTGTTCCGCAACGTTCGCCGAGGGTGCGTTTCCAAGACTCCTCGAGATCTTTTACGCGGGATTCCGTTCATATTGATCTCCAGGCTAGGAATTCTGTTATTTGTCCCCAGTTCACTTAAACGTGAGCAAAACTTTTATTTATTTGATCACCGAAGACTTTTAAAAGTATTGCTATCTCTAGGCATGATGGCGAATCCGATGTCTGCTTTTTCTACCTGAAACTTTTGTAACAAACCCTGCCCCGTTTTATTTTTTGTGCAATGAAATTTTGGATATGTCAAAACAAAGCAACAAACCCTTTTAAAGTCCTGTCCTGTACTTGGTGCATCACATGGTGAGAATGCGGGTCTGTTAGGGATCGGCTGTGATTCCCCAACCTTTTCCTGCTTCGGCCGTTCATTCGGTTTGTGGTTTCGGCCGTTCATTCGGTTTGTGGTTTCGGCCGCTCCCACAATGCGTTTTCCTTTTATTAAAAACTCTTAAAAGGACGTTTGATGCAGAAATGTGGTCCCAGATCTCTCTTCCCCCCCCCCCGTCACAAACCAGTGTCGCTATAATGTAAAGATACGGATAACCTTTTTTTTTTGGTTACGCTTAAGGCTAGGGTTGCAACTAACGCATTTTTCATGTCGTCCGTGAAAAAGTGCGTTCGAACGGATGTGTTTTTTTCACGGAATACGCGATAGCGGTCATACGATGCGCATTTTCGTCCATGATTTTGTACGGATCATCAATAAAACACTTTTTGCATCTGGACGTCATGTTGGCCGGACATGAGCAGCGTCTGACGTCTCCTAAACGCACACACGCCGCTAGCGGACGCAGCGCACTCTGTAAGTACTAGCGGTATCACGTTCTCGAAAAAATGCGTTTGTTTGCCGCTTGCGTTGTGCGGCCGTACTCAGTTTATTGCCCGTCATCGGCCGTCATTTGCTGCTACTACGTCTGTGATAAAGTGTGGCTGCACGCGCGTTCATCTGACCCCAGCCTAAAATAGCGTTGTTTATTCAGTGTACACCGCTACAGAATTGCGGATATTTTAGATGGGGGGGGGGGGTTGTATGCCCTAAAATGCCTCTTCCACACATCCAAAAAAACATATCTGGACGATTACATAATATTTTGCTCATGAAATGGGTTTCTCTCCTGGAACTGTCTGCATGGTCTCCTCACCTGACCAGCCCACCGGGAAAGTGTAATTACTGGCCCTCTGACAGGCACTGACATGGCTGTACTACATACCCCGGCTTGTGCCAATCTGTGTTTGCGGTGTTAAAACACACGTCTAGGTGCCAAGCTCTGTTACATCACGACTCTCAGGTCTGGCTATAAGGACCCTTTGAAATGGTCCGGGCTGGATTCCAAGTCAGGTGTAAACTTACCCAGAGCTCTGATAAATGCACACACTGCATGGACCAGGAAACTCAAACTCCGCCCCCCCCTGATGTTTTTGAACTACATCTCCCTTGATTCTCTGGCCACCTATTGCATTCAAAGCCTTCTGGGAATCGTAGGCTGGAGTTTGAGATGCCGGCCTTTGACTTTAATAGCTCTGGTAAATTTTACACCGGACTCGGAATCAAGCTGTATGTAAGTATGTTGATCCTCTGGTCATGTATTGATTTCAGGGAATTCTGGGCGGTCAACATCTGGGGCAGATTTTGAGATCCGTGCTCCCCCCCCCCCCCTCCCCCGTGCTTAACCTGACTTATTGTGTGTAATGGCATTTAATACGGGGTGTTTTTCTTTTCTCCTCACACAGAGCTGCTCCTTATCGGTGAATCCTGTTTTATTGCTGCGTAACTTAATAAGGTAATAATTGTCTTATTTTCCTCCTCTTGCGTTGTGATCGTCACACCCCAAAACCTCGACAGCTGGACGGGCTTAATATTCGATTGATGCCGATTTATTTATTGTGTACCCATTCATCAAACATAACACCCAGACCACGTCACTAAATCACCAACATGAGGATCATAAATTGGAAAGAAATAGAAATATGATTTGGGGGGGGGGGGGGCTCTGTCCTTGACATATAACCTGGCAAAAAAATAAGCAGAATCCGTTGGCTAGACACCCCCCCCCCTCCCCTCTCCTTTTTAATTTAGTGTTCAACATTTATTTATTTTAAATTTAAAAAAAAAAATAATAATAATAAAAAAGTCCAATCCTTAGTTCAGGTTTTTTTAATATTTAATTTTGACATGGGGGGGGGGGGGCACCCAGGGGTTGGTCCAATAGGGCACCGTCGTATCATGTAAGAAAAGGGTAAAAAATAAGTGCATTTATCGAGGACTGAAAGGGTGGGAGCGCACGCGTCTGCGTGTTATATGTGTCATGTGATCTCGGTTGTGCCGCATTACCCGTATCTGGGCTCGACAGATCCAGGTTGGTTTGAGCTTCCAGACATTTACACTCGGCTCCTACGTTTTCTATCATCTTACACCGTCTGGCAAAGCTTTTCTCGGCTTTTTTCGTCTCCCTAATATAGAAAATAGGGATGTCCTGATCGTGTTTTTCGAGCTGCTTATCCGATTTGTACGAAATCCGGGATCGGCAGATACCGTGCTGCCGGATTGGCGGCTCCGATGCTAAAGTGAGTCCCCGGCCTCCGGATTCACTCCTGTCACAGAGCAGACAGGGAAGACGCTTCAATGTAAAGCCAACTGGCATCTTCAGGTCCAGTGCAATGAAGCGGGCGTCCGTGAAGCCAGTGCTGATCTTGCCACCTGGCACATGTCGCGCCCTTAGGCCAACGACCGGTTTGAACCACTTCATTACGACCTTGGCCTGAAGCTATTCTCTGTAGCAGCCTGCTGGCCATGGGGACGTTATACTTTGCTCACATATCGGCCGCCTGCAACTGGCGAGGTCTGGTGGCTCGTGTAGCTTGGGTAAAGTGTTTCGGCTTCTGAGCTTTCAGCTGGTAATCAGGTATACTCGCCAGCGTCTTCAGATTGTCTGCTCATGCGTTACTGTTTGTTTATTTTTCTGTTTCAGGGTCCAAGATGGCAACGGCACCTTACAACTACTCCTACATCTTTAAATACATCATCATTGGTGAGTTACACCTCTCCTTGCAGAACTCGCGATTAGAGGGGGAGGGGAACCCTATGTATTCTGTCCCCTAGGTCCCACACACGGGTCCAGCTAAAGATAACCTGGTGACTTCAGTCCTGTGTGACGCGGTGCTCTTCAGGCAACAGAACCACTTACTGTATCTGCAGGTTATTTATCCCTTCTCTGAAACGCTCAGGCCCAGCAGTGCTCTGGACGTGGGATTTCTGGGGGTTTTGAGATATTTTGGGGACCAAAGTGTAAACACCTGACATTAATTTATGTTTCACATGCACCTTACGCCCAGTTTGAAGGGCGCTTTATCCCCGTCACGTGGTGGCAGCGGTGGGATTCTACACTTTTAGGGGGGAGAAAATAAACAATTTTGGAGCAGTTTTCAGATAAGGTATACTCTACCTGAAGCTTCTTAGAGTTTCTGTGCAGCTTCATCGACCCATCGCTGCTGCTTTGCTTGTATTTCATATTTTACTTATGCCGGTAGCTGCACCACTCATCCGCAGCGCGTGCCGTGACGCCCTAACCATCACAATAGGTTTCCTAGGGACCTCAGCGTTCTGTGTGGAAGTCAGAGCTGTGGTTTACATGCGGCACGTCCCCCTGCTTCCAGATCAATCCCATTAATACACTGAGGCGAGTATTATCCCCGCTGTGAATCCTGTCACCACTGCTTTCTGCCACCACACACCTGAGTGATCGCGGTCCTCACCGGTGACGTTTTTCTCAGGATCGTAAGCGTCTCGGAGGAGGCTGCAGTAAATAAAGGGACTTTGCAGATTGTATATAATTATTAAAAATATCAAAGTTTAAAACAAAAAACATTCATACATAAAGGTCTAAATAATATTTTAACTCCCAAATGAGGTCTAAAAATTGCATATATATATTACTGTATATCTATATCTGCAATATTTAGACCTTATTTGTAAGAGTTTTTTTATCTTTGCAGATATAATATATAATTTACACCTTATTTGTATTCATTTGTTTGCAGATATATATTATATTTAAAAAAAAAAATTAAAGACTTTGTTTAGGTTTTGTTTTGTTTTTGCATCTTGTTATAGGAACAGCAAACACACTGAGCATTTCCAGACCTCGCTGTCCCAGCCCAACTTTGGAAATAGTTTGAATGGTCTCTCTACCCATCATAACCATTTAGGACGATGCGGGCCACCCCCCCCCCTTGCTTCCATGACAGCTCCTCCCCCCCCCCCCCCCAGCTTCCATGACATCTCTTCGTTGCGGATGTCTCTCCTCCCCTGAAGGCCGTCAATCAGCCAAACTGCCGTCTGACCCTGCTTGCTCTTTGACGTGATGTAAGGAGCCGTCACCTAGTTGGACATGTCGGAGCCTCCTCAGGTTTAAACCGTTTAGACAGAGCGAGGCGCGCGGTGACATCTCCTAGACAGAGCGTTGCCAAGCGCTGGGTCTCAAGTCCAATTCGACTCGGGAGATTGATCGATCGATGCAGAAAATCATTGTATTTCCACAATAATGCACATTATCCCCACGGCCTCAGTGATGGAGGAATAAAACGTTATATTGTGCGTTTTTTACTGGTGGTCTGTCAGCCTTAACACACAGCCTTTAACCCGTCAATTACCATAGACTATACTTTCAGAACGTGCCCTGAAATTTCAGCACCTCGGACGTGACGGTCGAGGTGACGAAGCTGTTTGCGCAGCTCGGAGATCAGTTTTTCTCTGTGAAACACTGATCCTCAGCTGTATAGTTATGCGTGAGGTAGCATTGCTTTTCATCCAGCAGGGGGCGCCCTCTGCCTGTCAGATGAGCTCAGGGTCTCTGGAAATTAATGCATATGTATTAAAGGAGTTAACGTGATGCTATATAAGCCGATACATGCGTATATCCTGCACATGTCGGTAACAAAAGGTAAAGCCGTCACCGTCCCCTCCTTCTCGCCGCTCTGTCTGCTTCTTCTGATGTCAGGCATCTGCTTCATCACCTGTGCAGGGCTGTCAAGTTCTGCTCCCCCCCCATCCCGATGTTTCTGAACTATCTCTCCCATGATTCCCTAGTCATCTGTTGCATTTCTGGAATTCTGGGGATTGTAGGCATCAGCATCGGGGGTGCGTGAGTTTGAGATCCCTGCTCTCGGAGCACTTGTTCACGTAATAGTTGGGCTCATGCTGGATCTCTGGTCAGGTTGCGTTCAGGTCATACCTCTGCAGGTAAGTAGACATCATTTAGGGATTACGTTACGTTTCCAGACCGTGACTCTCCGTGGGATTTAGTGCCCCCCCCCTTATTATATCGTGAGGGTGTCTCCAGCGCACCTGCCCCGGCAGCTTATATAATACATCACGTCTTCTGACTCAGCCGGATTCATCCCGTAAAAATAGATCCCCGCTGCTTCATGAATCACTCGCCACATCAACCCGGCAGCCTCCTATTGTATGTCTTTACAAACCCGCCCTGTGTACCCCACCACGCTGCCTGGCAAGGTGGGCGATCAGGGAGGGTATCGCAGACTAATAATGGACATGCACCGCACCGAGAGGGCTTTATTCACTAAACGGCAATCGCGTGACTGCAGGGAAAGGCCAGCGTGGAAATACTTTATAAGGTGACATTGTGGATTTTATTCTGACCCGGGTTTCATGGGGTGACCGGTGGTGTATGGCAGCACGAGCCCTGGCGCCTTGGAGCTGGAGGAGTCCCTTTCTATGGTTGTAGTCGAGCCGGAGCGTTAGGCGAGCCACCACGCTGGGCGTCTGGCGTAACAGGAGGCAAATGGACTGTATTGCAGATACCCCAGACCACCACAAATCCATGTCTGCCTTTACACGGGACCGGGTCGGGTGGTATCGCCTTCCTCGCAATAAACACACAGGAAGATAATCCTGCTGAAACAACACCCAAAATAGAATAAAAAGGGTCTCAATAACTGGGGAGGATAATGGACCGGGATGCGATAAACCCGCTGGAAGGGACAATGCCACCTTTTATTTTTTACATGCCACTTGGCATGAAGAGGGCACCGGGGTATTCCCACGTGCCCGGAGGATCCACACACTTACACACGACCCGTCAGGATTTCTGTTTCTGGGAAAGGTTGATTCTGCTGTTTTTTCGTTTAATATTACATTTTTCCAGGTCCTCGTGATCCGTCTTTACAATAATGAGATGAAACGGCCCAAAGATCTATTCCCATCCCCAGGTGCCTGCTTGTGTTTTTATTTATTTTAGTACGAGTGAATCAGCAGATGGTTCCCATGGCAACACGTCAAGGGGGGGGGGGTGAATAAAAGCACAATAAGCAAAGATCCAGGTTTGATTGTCCTCACATTAACCCTCAGTGCACCTGGCCGATCCCAAACCCTGACCACGGGATGAGGAGAGATCGCCTGCACGATACAACCATAAAACAGATTTTAATTGATACTAAATGATAAAACAGGAAAAATAACAGCAATAAACCTTCCCGGCTGGTTTACTTATGTCACGTTTTGCCTTTTTAAGAGCGTTTTCCCTTTTCTTGCAGGTGATATGGGAGTGGGCAAGTCCTGCCTCCTGCACCAGTTTACAGAAAAGAAATGTACGTATATATATATATATCTCAAACGTGTCCGTCCTGAGCGTCTCTTGCCGTGTTCTGCTGCTTGTTCAGATTTTCCCACGCACGCACGTCCGTCTGTCTTTCCCTACCCATATGGACATCCTGCAGGGCGGGCGCTGCATGCCGAGGCTCGCTCGCTCTGGTATTGCACCGCTGTATTGGGGGTGGGGGGGGGCAGTGTGAATTGGGTCCCTTTTCTCAGCCTAGAAATAAAATGGGGTGATCCGGGAGCTTTACGGGAGCTGTCACGGTTATCGTGTCTGTCTGGTGGAAAAGGCAAAGTCAGTAGACTCAGTGGGACAAGTCATCGTAATAGGGCATTATGGTGTTGGCGTGCCCCCCGTTTCACTGCGCCGCTTCACCGGCAGAGTGAAATCAGCCTGACCGGTAAATGGCAATTCTCAAATCATAAAGATCATATAATCGCGTTCACATGCCTTTTATATGTGCGAGCCTATGAACACCTCCAGGCTGCTGCCACCATGGCTACCCAGTGACTAAAAGTCCCATGATGCTCAGCAATCACAAGGGAGCAGCAGATTATCCCAAAAGATGCACACAGAGACACAGATGGCTTTAGGGTTTAGCAGCCAGACTCTGTGCTCAGCCCCCAGCACTGTGAGCCGGGATGCTGCCAGGGAGCCCTGAAGCTTCCGTGATTCCTGCGCTCGCAGAGACGGCCTGAGGCCACGAGACACCGGGGGGAGCGACACTACCCTCCTGATATCGGATGTAGACGAGCAGAGGGGGAGAGAACAGTGGAACGTTTCGCGAGCTACTAAAATTACACGTATTAACACAAATGTTCATAAAGCTCCAACACATTCTGCAGCGCTGTACAATATGTATGACAAAACAAACAGAAAAAAGAATCTATATATGAGACACAGAACGATGGAATAAGATCTTGCTCAAGAGCTTACAATCTAAGAGGGGTGGGATGTGAGGGTAAATAGAGTAGTAATGGCATGCATGGGGTTCGTGTGTGTGTTTACGCTGCTCGCTAGTGAAATGCCTATCCTGGTTTAATTGCAAAGGTGGAATTGGGACTTGCCAAATCGGTGAACGCAGACTACCTGCCGACGCGTTTCACCTTCCTCCCGCGTCACTGCTCGGGTTCCCTTCCTGCCGCTCAGTGAAAGTCTCGGCGGCCGGTTTCCTGTTTAAACGTTTTTCACCTTGTTTTCTCTCGGCTCTCCGCAGTCATGGCAGATTGCCCTCACACAATCGGCGTAGAGTTTGGCACCCGGATAATCGAAGTCAGCGGCCAAAAAATTAAACTGCAGATCTGGGATACGGCCGGCCAGGAGAGGTTCCGAGCCGTGACCCGAAGCTACTACAGAGGAGCCGCGGGAGCACTTATGGTTTATGATATCACTAGGTAGGTACTGTCTGAATGTGGGGGGGGGGGGTGTATAATAAATGTAAGGACCGTCACAACCGGGTGATTAACTTGTATATAACGTTCCTTTTCCTCTTTCCCAGGAGAAGCACATACAATCATTTAAGCAGCTGGCTGACAGACGCACGAAATCTCACCAACCCAAATACCGTAAGCTATGCTCGTGTATAGACCTGTGGCTCGGTGTCATGAAATCCTGTGTGTGTGTCTATGTAGATGCATTTAAATAACAATAAAAAACTTTATTGTCAAAACATAGATCTGACATTTGGGCTGCGAGCGCTGTTTGTCTTCACGGTGTGTCCGCTGAAATGCTGGATGTGTTTTAACAGACTACATAAAGTTTATTTCGGACCCTTGAATGTGTCCGTCAGCCTCGATTTATATTCATTGTTTTTCCTGGATTTTTGTACCAGAGCATTCTAAGTATCGAGGCTTCGGAGAGTTGGATCATCGCTTCGATCGATCAATGTGATCCCTCGGATCTGGCTTCTTCTTTTTTCTTTTTTTTTTTTTTGAGATCTGCTTTTTCAAGCTGATCCGATCCCAGAGTCCAAAGCCTGCCAGCAGCCAGACGAGCCGTCTAGTTGGAGTCCCACAACCGCGCCAGCGACTTGCGGCATCTTCCCTGTCTGCTCGTGAGTCCTACAGGAGGCTGGGAAGACACCGCGATCCTCCGGCTGCCTCTGCATTCATTCGCAAGCATCTTCCCTGCCTGCTGCATGATCTGCAAGCGTGGGAGACGCCGCGTGTCTGTGCAGAGACCCCAGGATGAAGCCGTGGGGTCACGTGGTAATGGATTGAGACTCTGCATTGGCTGATCCGGAGTATCGCACGACTCTGATCGGATCAGCGGCTCAAAAATAGCGACTGAGACATCCCTAATATCTTCTCTAATCCAAATGGTGCGCTGGGATACAGCACGTGTCCCCCACTCACCCGCGGGCGTATTTATGGCGATGACTCTGTGCTTTTGTCGCTTTGAACCTAACGCTGTGTATGGAGGCTCCGTCGGCTTTATTTTCCCCTCTCGTTGAAGTGCGTTGTGTTTTTCCGCTGTAAATCTCATCTCGTTTTCCATTTCTCCCTCAGGTTATCATTCTCATAGGAAACAAAGCGGACCTCGAAGCCCAGAGGGACGTCACTTACGAGGAAGCCAAGCAGTTTGCAGAAGAGAATGGTACGTTTTCCGGCTCTCATGGTTTTTACTGGCAGTATAATCGTTTTAGCCAGAGCGATGCCTTTTATAAAAGGTCTGGACGCTTTTCCAGTAAAATCTGATGTAAACGGAATTAACGTTAAAATCCCAATCCTTGACCAGGGAGAAATCTGATGGAAAAAGGGACTATTTTCTCCTTTAACTCACAAATGGACACCAGAGGGTTTATTTTTCTCCCCTCTTGGATCGACAGCAGCCATAGGGACGCATGAAAGGTTGGATATATATATCTATATCTCGATGCAAGTAATGTCTCCATATAATGATGTGCTGGACTTCCCCCTACCCCACACAAATGTAAAAAGGCAGAAAACTTCAACCTGCGCGAGAGGCAGAGCATACGTAAAGGGACAGTAAAGTGTTTATGCGTGGATCATGCGGCGTCAGACCTTTTTTATACAGTTTATTCGGGCTGGAAGCCAGGGAAATCCTGGAAGCTAATATTGATGTAGGTTATTTGTGTGCTGCCCCCCCCCCCCTGCACTCGTTTCCTTTTAAAGGTATTTACAGACCCTGCCGGAGGTTTATGCGTGTTTCAGCATCGTGCGTGTGTTCTGTAAAGCTTTAACGCTGATTTATGGATATGTTTTGTCTCTCGCAGGTCTATTGTTCCTCGAAGCAAGCGCAAAAACGTAAGTCAGCACAGCAGGGCCTGGAAAATGAGAAGTCTTCTGGGGGTCAATACAATCAATGTCCATTTCTCCAGCCAGCCTTCTCTATTGAAAGGGGGGGGGGGTCGGTTCCATATAGAGCTCTGTACGTGAGCCGGCTGCTCTCAGCATCACGGTACCACCGGCAGCGTTTCCCAAACCTCTCCGGGACCCTCAACCAAGCCAGATTTTAAGGATTACCATGGGGAAATATAGACTGAATCCTGCAATCATGGAGCAGCAAATCACCTGTGCTGTGCTTCACATATCCTGCAAACCTGGCCTGACAGCAGGTGTGGGAAACACTGGTTTAAAGGAATATTCTCCTATGTTTCAATTATCTGAGGGGTTGACAATTTTAGGGGCATGATCCGTCTGCAAGTTAATTTAATTCGGAGCAACACAAAGGAGATTACGTTTATCGCAATCTCTGGATCCTGCAGGAGCTTTTGTTACGGTTTAGGCTGGGGTCAGACCAGCGCACTTTTAACGTGCGTTCTGGCGCACATAATTACGGCCGCACTAGCAGCAGATGACGGGCAATGACGGCCAATATACGATGTACGGCCGCACAAAAGTCCGGCTGTGCAACGTAAGTGGAATTTGAACGCATTTTTTTGAGAACGCTGAACTGCTAGTACTGACGTACTGAGTGCGCAGCTGCGGCATAGCGGCGTGTTTGCGTGATTAGGAGATGTCTGACACTGCTAATGTCCAGCCTACATAACGTCCAGACGCAAAGAGTTTTATTGACGATCCGTACGAAAATGCGCGTCGTCTGACCGTTTTTGCGCATTCCGTGAAAAAATAAGTCAATGCGTTCGGACGCACTTCTTCACGTTCGCGGGGAAAAATGCTTTTGTCTGACTCTAGCCTTAGGCTAGGGTCAGACTAACGCATTTTTCACGTTGTCCGTGAAAATGTGCGTTCGAAGAATGGACGTATTTTTTCACGGAATACGCAATAGCGGTCATACTATGCGCAGTTTCATCCGTGATTTTGTACGGATCATCAATAAAACACTTCTTGCATCTGGACGTTATGTTGGCCGGACATTAGCAGCGTCTGATGTCTCCAATTCACGCACACACGCCGCTAGCGGACGCAGCGCACTCTGTACGTCAGTACTAGTGGTTTAACGTTCTCGAAAAAATGCGTTTATTTTCCACTTGCGTTGCGCAGCCGGACTTTTGTGCGACCGTACTTCGTATATTGGCCGTCATTGCCCGTCATTTGCTGCTAGCACGGCCGTGATTAAGTGCGCCAGAACGCGCGTTCGCACTGCCTCAGTCTGACCCTAGCCTAACTCGACCATGGCAGTGAAGGGGTTAATAGTTGAATAACTGCAGCTGGTGCTTGTACTGTTCCCGGCCATCGCTCTTCTGCAACGGCTTCCTCTTCAACACTGAAAACAGCGAACAAAACCCTCACCTCCCACGGTGACGCAGGAAGCAGAGGATCAGCACTAAACCCACACACGGGCTCTGGAATAAATAGGATTAGCTCAATGGACGGTGGAAAAAATGTTTCTTCCGCTACGGAAAAGCTTTCAATTGGTAGAGGAGGCGATCTAGAGGCGGCCATTTTTTCCAAGGTAAACCTTTTAAATGCGTGATTGGAGGCTTGTTCAGCGCCAGTAGACTAGGAAGGAGCAGTGACAGCGATCAGTGGTTTCCAACCCTGGTCCTCAGATCAGATTTGCAGGATATGTGAAGCACAGCACAGGTGACAGGATTTGCTGCTCAGTGATTGCAGGATTCAATCTGCATTTCCCCAAGGTGATCCTTAAAACCCTGGCCTGTTAAGGGGTCTTGAGGACCACTGCTGTAGATAAAAGACAACTGTTGTGGCCGAATTGTTGATGAATCTTCAATTAAAATGAGGTGTGAGACACGGTTCCTTTTTTATGGTAAAGTCGCCCACCTACAGAGTGACTGTGGGAAAGTCATTGATCTTTAACGGTAATTTATGGCGACCTGTTAAGGTCACATCACTTTTCACCTTTAACTCGTGTCAAAAAAAAAGAGATGCAAGGGGTTAAAAAGAGGCAGGGTTAGAAAAATAAATGCTAAAAATACATGTTTTTACAGAGATATCTTCCTAGAACAGGGGTCAGCAACCTGGCTCTACAGATGTTTTAGAACTACATCTCCCATGATGCTCAGTCACCCATTAGACTGACTGAGCATTATGGGAGATGTAGTTCCCAAAACAGGGAGCCATGGTTGCTGACCCCTGTCCTAGACTATCAGATTCTGTTCACTTTGAGAGCGTAGCTACAGCTCGATGACGCTCGCTCCGTTCTTAGGCACCAGGTTCTGCTGTTACGTTTCCCTTAACGTACTATCTCTCTCGTTGCTTTTACAGAGGTGAAAACGTGGAGGACGCATTCTTAGAGGCCGCCAAGAAGATCTACCAAAACATCCAAGACGGCAGCCTGGACCTTAACGCCGCCGAATCCGGAGTACAACACAAACCCTCCGCTCCCCAAGGAGGACGGCTAACCAGCGAACCTCAACCCCAGCGGGAAGGATGCGGCTGCTAATGAAATCCACCCCCCCAACCCGTGGCGGCCACTTCCGACTTTTTTCCACTTCTGTCTGTCTGATGCAGTATTTTTTTTTTTATTTTTACTGCCCCCGTTATAATCTGTACATCTCTCTGGTATAAATTTAGAGGAAAAACAGGGGGAGGGACTCTGCTAGAAGGACAGATTAACACCGTACTAAACTTCAATAACTAGATGTATCCAGGTTACCCAGGCAAGTTGAATAATAAAAAAACACAATAAAATCTGCAACCTTTTTCCTGCATGGTATTAAAGGTAGAATATTTTATTTTTTTCTCCTTTTCTGTCCCCATATGGTCTTCGTGATGTCTGCATTCCATCCTTTAAATATAAGCACTGATGCTGGACGTTGATACTTTTTTTTTTTCCTCTCTTGCTGCAGGCGACGTCTTAAAAAAAAATATACAAAAAACACCCCTAAATTTTTCTCGTAACCAATCCTTTCCTCACGTGACACCGCTCTGTCCTGTAAACCATAGGTTCATTCGCTGTGAATATTCTACATTGAGGGGATCCTGTCATTGTGCGTATATAAAAAAAAAATTGGGGGGGGGGGGGGAGAGAAGGTATACAGCTACTTCTGTCTTAAATCTTAGAAAAGCTCCCCCCACGTGTGTCCCACATCGTTGCAGGTTTTTCTTTTAAAGATTTTATCCCCTCCCCCAAAAAATGTAAATCAGGTGAAAAGGCCCAGTAACACGTCAGTGGATCCAAGCGCGCGCGTTCTCTCTGTATATGCTTTTAATGACAAATTAAATCTTGGCATTGATCTATGTATAAACACACGCGTTCTCTTTGTACAGTGTATCGGCCGCGTGCCCCTCCCCCCCCAGTGCAGCACAACCTGTGTAAATGTCCAGGCTCCTCCCCTTTTTGGTCTAGCTCCTCCCTTTTATCATATCACTACTTTTTGCACTGTGGCTTTTACCCGAAATCCAGATATATCGTGGAATGAGCAGCTTGTTGGTTCTTTTTTTTAAAATTCTATAGTTTCTTTTGCTTTTCCTGCCTTACGAAGTATCGAGCATAAAAAGCTGGGTTGGTTATTGCACATATTAACCCCTTAAACCCTCCATGCCTCCTCCCCTCCTGCAATGCGTTTAAAAGGTCGGCTTAAGAATTTTTTTTTTTTTATTTTTTTTTACACACTACAGTGGGATGGTTTGTAAAGCGAACGAGGTGTCGGATACAATGTAAGAGCTTTACATCCAAGTGTATGGGAGTGACACCTTCCACCTCTGCAAAGTATGATTCATTCACCCCCCCCCCCCAATCATGTTCTGATAACACAGTATGAATCCACCGATGCTTTTAGTATTTAATTTTTTTTTTTTTACTTGTTAGGACAAGAGAAAAACATCTCCACACCCCCCCCCCCCCCCCGGTCAGTAATGTAGCTGAGCATCTGCAGGCTTGCTGCATCAATTCCAGCACAAAAAGTGTATATAGATATGCTCAGTGCTATGGGACTGTCCTGGAGCCCCCGGGGGGGGGGGGGGGGGGAGAGAGAGAAGAGAGAGAGAGAGGTTAGGTCTCAGCAACAAACTGGAAAATGAACATTTAAGGCTCCTCCACACCCATCCTGCTTTTTCCTTTTATTACGGGAGTCTCCAAACCGCAGCATTAACCATTTAGAGGGTTTAGCGCATTTATCCATGGGGGAAATAACCACGAGCCACATGCCGCCTGTCCCAGGGACCACGATCGACCTACCGATCTAACTTGAGTCAGAGTTGATCAGCACCGTATTGCGAGTAAATCCCCCCCCCCCGGAGCTCTTTGCTTTCCAGTAGGTCGCTTGTTTATAGCTGTCACTAAAGGATTTGTTTGGTCTGCTGTACTTTCCCTTCCTTGATGTAACAAAAAAAAATGCTATTAATCGAAATATTTGTAAATAAAGTACCTGTATCTAGATAATTTATAATATGTTTCATCTTTTTCTTTGTGTAACGGACTTACAATAAAATCAGCTTTCTGTGGAATACTTCTGAGTTGCTTCAGTGGCGGTGGCGCAGCATTCTGTACGGGAGTTGTTCATAGGGCGACAGTGCGGCAGGCGTCTTCTGCAGCCCAGACTTTAAGGCGAGTGTTCTCTGCTTTGATCATGACGATCTCTGCCAGTGCTACATTTACAGCTTCTTTGACATCAAGGTCATGGTGGGCTTCGGCCCCAACCTATAACCCCCCCCCCCCCCCCCCAATATTGAAAGGCTGTCAAAGACCCAGCCCCCTAGATGTTAATGCCTAGAATTCCAATGCAATAAAGGGCCAGGGAATCATGGGAGATGTAGTTCAGAAACCTGAGGGCTGGGATTTGACAGCCCTGACTTCTTGTATTGGTCAGCAGCCTCAGCCCTACAGCGGTTTTGGAACCACATTTCCTATGAGGCTCTAACCTAATTAGTAGCTGAGCATCATGGGACATGTAGTGCCAAAACATTGAGGGCCAAGGCTGCCCCCCTCCCCTTGTTTTTTGGAACTACATTTCCCATGAGGCTCAGTCAACCTAATGAGTGGCTGAACATCTTGGAAGATGTAGTTCCAAAGCACCTGTAGGGCCAAGGTTACACACACACACACACACACACACCCCTCCGAGGCGCATTGCATGTGCATTAGAAGCGGTTTTGGGGAAGATGCTCCTGTTACACCTGTTTTAATCTAGTACCCTAAAGGGTAACCTCAGACCCCCGCCTACATTTCCCACAATCCTGTTGTGAGAAGTAGTTGCTGCCGATCCAGAATTGAAACAAATTTAGCGATTTATGTTGCAAGAAAGGGGGAAAAAATATTCAATCTTCACCTCATGACACCTGCTTCTCCAATCAGTGAGCCCGTGTGAAGGTCTGAGTGATCACTGCTGGTCAGTCACAAGGATACCCCTGTATCCACATAACAGAAAAAAAATGGTCAGATCGCACAGGACCATGGTTTTATATGGAGGGGGGGGGGGTGCAATGCAACATTAGTCCTATCAGGACCTTTTAATCAGGTTTAAATGTCCTCGCATAGGACCAAAACATTGTATTGTTTCCCCCCACAATAAAACCCTGCTCCTGCGTAATCCTGTCTGTGATTGGTTCCTTCTGAAGTTAAAATCCTGACCTGTGACGCCACTGCATCTCTTTCTGATCAAGCGTTACCGTTTTTGTTGGATTGTAGCCAAAATTATTTATTTATATCAAAGTATCAAAATATACATTCACTGGACTTTGGCATTAAAAAAAAATCTCATACATTACAAAAGTGTACATAAATAAAGGGTTTTCTTGTAAAAGTTTCAGTGCATCACGAGGGAGGACGGGCAGGGGCTTCACAGTTCCTTCCGTCTGGAATCAAGCGATTCTTAATGTTCCCGGCTTCACCTGAAATGACAGTGTTTAAAAGGTTTTTTTTTTTCTTTGCCACATGTTTCTGAAGGAGTTTCTTTGGGCACAGTGAGATCCTCTGACAAACAGGGCTGTTAAACTCCAGCTCCCCGAATTCTTTCACTGCAAAAGATGGCCAGGGAATCATGGGAGTTGTAGTTCAGAAACATCGGTGGAGGGGCCAGGAGTTTGACAGCCCTGTCCTACAGCATCGTTAAGCAAGCTAGGTCCCCCAGAACTACATCACCCATGATGCTCAGCCTCTCATTAGTTTTGCTGAACCTCAAGGAAAATAGTTCCAAAACATCTGGAGGGCCAAGGTTGCCGACCCCTTTTCTACAACCTTGACCCTCCAGATGTTTTGGAACTACATCTCCAGTTATACTTGGCAGAGCATCATGGGAGATGTAGAGGTGAGGTTGCTGACGCCTGTTCTTCGTACTAATAACTTTGAATCTGCATCTCATTTCTAAGAATAAGGCTCCTTGTACCGTGAAGACTGAATCAGTTTTCTGCAGGCAGGACCTTCCCTGTCCGTACTGACCTCAGGGACGAATTGCAGGTGTGAAGGAGGAGTTAAGTTGTAATCGTGTGGAGATCCCTGGGGTTCCAGCGATTTGGAAGCTTGGCACAGGTCGCTTAAAGGAAGAAATTTAATGTAAGCTTAGATATGGAGGAACCCCTAAAAAGACACCCGCACACCCTGAATATATGTGGAGCCCCTAAAAAGACACCCGCACACCCTGAATATATGAAGGAACCCCTAAAAAGACACCCGCACACCCTGAATATACAGAGGAGCCCCTAAAAAGACACCCACACACCCTGAATATATGGAGGAGCCCCTAAAAAGACACCCGCACACCCTGAATATATGGAGGAGCCCCTAAAAATACACCCGCACACCCTGAATATATGGAGTAACCCCATAAAAGACACCCACACACCCTGAATATATGGAGGAGCCCCTAAAAAGACACCCGCACACCCTGAATATATGGAGGAGATCCGAAAAAGACACCCACACACCCTGAATATATGGAGTAGCCCCTAAAAAGGGTCATAACAGGGACAGATAAATATGGCCATGTCGGGGCTGAATCTGAGGCGTACGCTGTACTTTCCCCTCATACATGAAGCGGGGTGAAGTCCATGTACCTGGCCCAGGGACGTCTGAAGTTCTTCGTGATAGGAGGCCATGGCACCAGACGAGTTGTTGGAATGGAGTGGAGAGTCTGCCGATACGTTGCTGACCAACTCATCCAGAGCATCGACTTGTCTCCGGAGATTGTACAGGCTCCCCTCTGTCTGCTGCCGGCCCCGGCTCAGGGTGTCTGCTTGTTTAGACATGAGGTGATGGAGCTGAGCCTTGAATTAGGAGCAGGAAGACATGGAGCGAATCTAATGAGGTTTAAAGGCTTTATTAACGCACGGTACGGTTTATAAAGCGGTCCTGGAGGAGGAGCTGGGGTGACGGCTCTTGTGGTATTTTCCCCCCATGGAAAACCATTTAATTACAAGTAAAAGGAAGGAGACGATTGGCCGAGAAATCTCTGTGCTTCTACTTTAAAACCAAAAAGTACATATTTCACAAAGTGCTGAAAATCCCTTTGATTTCGCTGAAGTTGAGCGGTTAAACCTTTTTTTTTTTTTTACTGATTGGGTAACACGATGGCAGACGGACAGACCGTAGGTATGCTGTACCTGGGGGTCCGGACCACTTAAAAGCCCCCTTAACACACCACACACTGTAAATTAATGCTATGACAGCCTTGTACAGGGTTTGACAGGCACAGGGCTCCCTCTGCTGGTCAGGTTCCAGCACTGCAGCATGTCACCGCCAGTAACGGCAGACGGGGTCAGTGTTTGTTCTGGACACAGAGCGCAGGTTTAGGAGCTTGCTGTCCATCGGCTGATATCTCCACGTTTGGGACGTGTTCTCGGGGCCACGTGCAGAGGAATATGTTTTGCAAATAAATTCAATGCATGATCAAGGTGACTCGATCTCAGACACCAGACGGTGCATATGAAGATCGAGTCAGCTCGATCACAGCGATTAAGGGGTTAATTTATTGAGGCTTGTGATCTGCTCGTCGTGTCACCGTTAGGATAGTCACGTTACCTTGAGCCTGTCCTCGTATTGCTGCAGCTTCTCTCGGAGAGCTTCTCCTCTCCAATGTTCATCCTGACAGAAAGAAGGGGGGGGGGGGGGAATCTCAGGTCATTGGACGGATTATAAAAAAACGGCAAATATTGAGAGAGACCGACAAACCACGAGTTACTGAGAAGCTAAATCTGTATCTGCAGTGGGTAGTTTCAGGATGACTCCGCATGTGCACAGCGTGGGTATCCGAGGACAGGGAGGAGCCGGCTGAATCCCAAGACGGCACACACCACCCCCCCTGTCCGGGACACACACACACGCACCACCCCCCCCTGTCCGGGACACACACACGCACGCACCACCCCCCCTGTCCGGGAGACACGCACCACCCCCCCTGTCCGGGAGGCACGCACCACCCCCCCTGTCCGGGAGGCACGCACCACCCCCCCTGTCGGGAGACACACACGCACGCACCACCCCCCTGTCCGGGAGACACACACGCACGCACCACCCCCCCTGTCCGGGAGACACACACGCACGCACCACCCCCCTGTCCGGGAGACACACACGCACGCACCACCCCCCCTGTCCGGGAGACACACACGCACGCACCACCCCCCTGTCCGGGAGACACACACGCACGCACCACCCCCCCTGTCCGGGAGACACACACGCACGCACCACCCCCCTGTCCGGAAGACACACACGCACGCCGCACCCCCCCTGTCCGGGAGACACACACGCACGCACCACCCCCCCTGTCCGGAGACACACACGCACGCACCACCCCCCCTGTCCGGGAGACACACATCACGCACGCACCACCCCCCTGTCCGGGAGACACACACGCACGCACCACCCCCCTGTCCGGGAGACACACACGCACTGTTATAGCTGACTATACTAAACCTGTGCTATCACTTTAACTAGTGGCTCCGCCCAGGATGACACAGGTCAGGGTCAGTTAGTGTGATGCAGTAATGAAGGCAGATGCATGATCCTGTGTTCCTGTAGTTATCCAAGCCTGTATATAACAGTAAGTGTCCTGCAATAAAGCAATGGTGAACCTGACAGCCCAGCCTCATATCTGAACAAGCAGAGAGCATAATAGTGGCGACGAGAATGAGATTTGTAAAGGTCTGCTCAGCCTGAAGTAAAGAAAAAAAAAAAAAAAAAACAGGGATTGAAAGCCAGATAAAGCACACACAGCCATCCAGCAGCAAGATCATGGCACTGATAGGCACATTAACTGAGTTTGATGGAGAGAAAACTTCCTGGAGCTCCTGGGCTGAGAGATTAGAGCAGTACTTCAGTGCTAACACCATACCCCTGAGAGACAGGTAACACCCCTGAGAGACAGGTAACACCCCTGAGAGACAGGTAACACCCCTGAGAGACAGGTAAACCCCTGAGAGACAGGTAACACCCCTGAGAGACAGGTAACACCCCTGAGAGACAGGTAACACCCCTGAGAGACAGGTAACACCCCTGAGAGACAGGTTGCAGTGTTTCTCACAGCCGTGGGGGCTAACACATATGACACTCTAAGAGACCTTCTGTTCCCTGAGAAACCAGCAAGCAAGGCTCTACAGGAACTCCTGAAACTATTAGAGGATCACTTTCAGCCAAAACCGCTGGAAATTGCAGAAAGATTTCGTTTTTATCAACGGCAGCAGCAGCCGGGTGAAGATATTAAAGCCTATGTGGTGGCCCTTCGCAAATTGGCCTCCACCTGTTCATTTGGGGAGTACCTACCGACAGCTTTGAGAGACAAGTTTGTCCTGGGACTGAATAGTGAAACGATTCAAAGGAAACTTCTGACAGAAAAGGGACTCACCCTTACAAGCGCAGTTGAGATAGCATCAGTCATGGAGATGGCTGTCAGGGATACGGAGGAATTGCACCCTCAGATTCACAAAGAAGGGGTGAAAGAGGACGTTTTCAGAACCGCAGTTGCTACAGCCAACTGGAGATACAGACCCAAACCCACGCCAGCTTGTTACCGGTGCGGTAATACAGACCACGACTCCAAAACCTGTCGGTTTAAGTCAACCTTGTCATCAATGTGGAAAAATGGGCCATCTCCAACGGGTTTGCCGTAATAGGAATGTACAAGGACAAAAGCTGCAGTACCCTAAGAAGAAGACTTACAAGGTACAGAAATTGACATCATCTTCATCTGACTCAGACAACGATGAGGCATTACATAGTTTATCTATACATCGTATACACTCGTCACACCCTGCAATGACAGTACAAGTAACCATTGAAGGGAAGAGACTAAAGATGGACGTTGATACAGGAGCTGCAGTGTCAGTTATCACACAAAAACAGTGGAAACATCTTCAGATCCAGGCAACTGTGCGCCCCACTCCAATAAAGCTGCAGACCTACTCAATGCAAGTACTCCATCCACTAGGTTTTGCAAAGGTAAAGGTATCATACAAGGGCCAGACAAAGAGACTACCACTATATATCCTGAGAAACGGAGGACCGCCTCTTTGGCAGAGATTGGATCACTCATCTGGGAATGCCAGATATCATCAAGAATCCTTGCAACACCCTGACAGTTCCGTCGGGACATGATGATGGATGGGTGGAATCCTTAAAACAGCGTTTCCCTGAGGTTTTCGTTGACGAGTTAGGGAAAATCAAAAATGACTGTGTGAGGCTCAAGCTGAAACCGGATGCTCATCCCAAATTCTTCAAGGCTCGGACAGTACCGTTTGCCCTTAGAGCGGGAGTGGACGCTGAACTAATCCGGCTAGAAGAACAGGGTGTCATTTCCAAGGTAGAGCGCAGTGCTTGGGCATCACCTATTGTTCCAGTAAAGAAATCAAATGGTGAATTGCGCATCTGTGGGGATTTTCGCATGGTACTGAATAGCCAACTGGAGGTTGACCAGTATCCTCTACCCAGAGTAGATGACATTTTCGCTTCACTTGCTGGGGGACAAAAGTTCACTAAGATTGATCTACGACAAGCTTACTTACAGTTTGAGGTCCACCCCTCTTCTCGAAAATACCTCACCATTAACACTCACAGGGGTTTGTACGAATACAATCGAATGGTGTTTGGCATTGCATCTGCACCAGCCATCTGGCAAAGAAAGATGGATGAAATTTTAGCAGACATTCCCTTCACTCAGTGTCTATTAGACGACATGCTCATCACTGGTCGCACGGACCAAGAACACAAGCAGAATGTAGAGCTCGTTTTACAAAGACTTCAGGACCAAGGTCTCAAGGTAAATTTGACAAAATGTAAATTCATGGTGCCTAAATTGGAGTTTTGTGGCCACTTAGTAGATGCAGAGGGCATTCATACTGTTGAAGACAAGGTCGATGCTTTAGTCAAAACTCCAGCCCCAACAAGTGTCCATCAACTACGATCCTACCTTGGCCTGCTTAACTACTATAATAAATTTCTTCCAGACCTTGCTCATACATTGTTTCCACTGCATAAGCTCCTGGAGAAACACTCCAGGTGGGACTGGTCAGCTAAATGTCAACATGCTTTTGAGTCCTCTAAACGGAAACTGTTAGCGTCACGTATGCTTGTGCACTACGACCTCCAGAAGCCTCTCACCCTGGCTTGTGATGCCTCTCCTTATGGTCTGGGTGCTGTTCTTTCCCACATCCTACCGGATGGCTCTGAGAAACCGGTGGCCTTCGCCTCCAGATCCTTGACGAAGACAGAGAGCAATTACTCTCAGATTGATAAAGAGGCACTTGCATTGATATGGGCAATTCGGAAGTTTCACCTTTACCTGTATGGTAGAGAGTTTACCATTTTAACGGATCATAAACCGCTTCTTCAAATTTTTAGCCCTGACAAAGGAATCTCTCAGACAACTGCAGCCCGTCTCCAGCGCTACGCCCTGTTCTTGGGAGCATACAGCTACCGCATACAGTATCGAAGTCATGATGACAATGCAAATGCAGATGCAATGTCCCGTCTCACAGAACTGCCTCTAGAGTCGACACCATCAGTCCAGAGTTGTAGGTACACCACCTCACACCTCCTTACTTCCAGAGAGATAGCAGCCCATACTGTGAAGGATACCCTTCTGACATACGTGCTTACCTTTATATGAGACGCTGGCCTGCGACGGTATCACAGGAACATGAACCTTACTACAGGAAGCGAATGGAATTGTTTGTGAAGGATAATTGTGTCTTATGGGGAGACCGAGTGGTCATTCCAAAAACCCTCCAGAGACACATCTTGGACTTGCTACATACTGGTCACCCTGGAACCACGCGGATGAAACAGAAAGCAAGGGGCTATGTGTGGTGGCCGAACATAGATGCAGATATCACGGCATATGTCAATGCTTGTGTAGGATGTGCACAAACTGCCAGAGACCCTCCTCGAGGATGCATTCAACCCTGGACTTGGCCACGGTTCCCTGGTTTCGCCTTCACTTGGATTTTGCGGGTCCCATAAGGGGACAAACCTTCTTGATTATAATTGATGCCCACTCAAAATGGCCAGAGGTCATTCCAGTTACCCAGCTGACTACAAAGGCAACAGTTGCCATATTATTGCATCTTTTTGCTTCGTTTGGGTATCCCAGGGAGATTGTCACAGATAATGGTGCCCAATTCACAAGTCAGGAGTTCCAGAGTTTTGTTACGGTGCATAATATCAAGCACAAATTAACCGCCCCCTATCACCCAGCCACCAATGGGCAAGCAGAGCGGTTTGTACAAACTTTCAAGAACTATTTCAAGGCCTCAGTGGCTGTGACTAGCCAGAGGTCCATATCGCCTCAGCAGTTAGACTCTTTCCTGTTTACTTACAGAACTACACCACATGCCACCACTGGTACGACACCAGCTGAGCTTATGTTGGGAAGACAGCCATGGACTGCTTTTGACATGCTTCGCCCTCAGACCGTTCATGAACATGTATTACAATCCCAAGAAAAGATGGTGAAGTCCAAAGAGTCTCCTGTTTTTGCAACCCACCAGGAGGTCTGGACTCGATCGTATGGATCTGCCAACACTCGGTGGCTACCTGCTACCGTTGCAGAATCTTTGGGACCCAAGATGTACAGAGTCCGCCTGGAAGATGGTTCCATTACCAGACGACATGTAGACCAGCTACGGTCTCGTTTACGGGTGCCTGAACCCTTAACGTCCCCAACCCTACGGGGTCCGGTGTCCACATCTAATGTGTCGGAGGACATCTGGAATGGTGTCTGGGTTGACTCGGAAACTTTGGACTCGTCTCCTGTGGGTATTTGTGACTCTGGTTCAGAGGTTCCCCCTGACCCCTCTGTACCCTCCTTGACCCCACCAGTTGATCTTTCATCCAATCCTACCGCCTCCAACACCCCGCCTGCTGGTGGACGTCCCCAACGTCACCGACGCCCTCCTGACCGCCTACTTCTTCAAGAACGGATAAGAGACTTCCGTCGGTCCTCGCGTAGGGCCCAGAAAAATGTGGATGATGATTTGGCCCCGCAATTTTCTTCAGAAGACTAGTCATCAGTTTTTCAGTGACACTCTCCAAGTTCCTCAGATGAACTGTGTTCGATTGTTCTGGTTGTTGGTTTGTTACTAGGTTTTTGTTATGTTGTTCTGGTTTTGTTTTTGGGGTGGGGAGGAAGGTGTTATAGCTGACTATACTAAACCTGTGCTATCACTTTAACTAGTGGCTCCGCCCAGGATGACACAGGTCAGAGGGCACAGCAGCCATCTGTGATGCAGTAATGAAGGCAGATACATGATCCTGTGTTCCTGCAGTTATCCAAGCCTGTATATAACAGTAAGTGTCCTGCAATAAAGCAATGGTGAACCTGACAGCCCAGCCTCATATCTGAACAAGCAGAGATCATAACACGCACGCACCACCCCCCCTGTCCGGGAGACACACACACACGCACGCACCACCCCCCTGTCCGGGAGACACACACACACGCACGCACGCACCACCACCCCTGTCCGGGAGACACACACACGCACGCACGCACCACCCCCCCTGTCCGGGACACACACACACACGCACGCACGCACCCCCCCCTGTCCGGGAGACACACACGCACGCACGCACCACCCCCCTGTCCGGGAGACACACACGCACCACCCCCCCTGTCTGGGAGACACACACGCACGCACCACCCCCCTGTCCGGGAGACACACACGCACGCACCACCCCCCCTGTCCGGGAGACACACACGCACGCACCACCCCCCCTGTCCGGGAGACACACACGCACGCACCACCACCCCCCCTGTCCGGGAGACACACACGTACGCACCACCCCCCCTGTCCGGGACACACACACACGCACGCACCACCCCCCCTGTCCGGGACACACACACACGCACGCACCACCCCCCCTGTCCGGGACACAGGTCATTACACAGGTTTGATCACAGATTTACACCCACCATAATATAAACATGGCCGCCGTTTTCACATTCTGTGGGTGAGGGGTGTAAATAACATGCTGGATATGATTGGGTGCAGGAGGCGTGAGTCCCGGCCTTTAGCTCGCTGCACGAGGTGTGACCTGCTCCCATACGACGCGCCGCTTTCTAATACAGGAGATTTACAGGCCGTGCTCACCGTAACACAAGATTTTGAGATTCCCGACTCGCCGTTAAGCAGCGGCTGCGAGTCCTGGTTGGCGGTGAAGGGGAAGTCCTCCTTCAGGCTCTGTAACTGAGTCCGCAGACTTTCTCTCTTGTCCAGAGCCGCGTCCACGTCCTCCAGCAGATCTCGCTCGTTGCTGCAGCGGAAGTCGACGAGGCTGTTCTGGATTTCCTGCTTCACTTGGGCTTTTAACACTCGCACGGCCTCGTTGACGTCCTGCTGTCGCCGGTCCAGATCCTCCTGGCTTTTGAGCTACATTAAAAAAAAGAAAAAAACTAAAATATGGATTTAAAAGGATATATTAACCCCTTCACTACCGTTATGGTGTTTACATGATCAGGGGGTAGCAGACACGGCATTTTGAGATCATGTGAACACGTTCCAAGGCTGTGCTGTTTGATTACAACAAATGAAATGATTCGTTTGTAAATACCTTTCATTTGCTTTTGGGCAGCAGGAGGCGCCCCTAACGTTTTAGCCCTGTGGGCGTAATGTCCAAGGTGGTAAAACTGGTTAAAAATCAGCTGGGGAATGTCCTGACATATCGGGCTTTGCCCAGCCGACACGGAGACACGAGATGCGGTTCTAACGGCAGTTGCTCCTTTTGGCCAGCAGGTGGCAACCTCTGCCCGTCACATAGGTTATTACAGAAAGGAATTTACTGGGAATATACCCAAATATTTATTACTGTATTATTAAATAATCGCTGAACGGTCAATGAGAACTGGATGAACTGCGTAGAAGAGGCAGATTGACAGTGCGCTAGGAAGGGGCTGATGGGAATTTGCGTGCACACGTTTCTGTTCCTTCTACAGAGTCAAAAACAGCCGATTTACATTATTTTCAACAACCGTTAAAGACACAAGGCGTGACGGTTTGGTCGCATTATAGGTGGCAGAGTTAAGGTTGCTCGCAGCAGTTCATGACCAGGGCCACAGAGGAAAGCCCTTTGAAGGGATCATTGCTGCGGAACCTCGTGATCTCCCCCACTGGGTTGTCAAGTGATGACGCAGAGCTGAGCAGTGGTCAGTCGGGAGGATCTTTGACATCCCCAGTCGCCATAAGGTCTCTAGTTTACACTGGCCGGTGCAGTCTTGGATCAGACATGACTTCCATAACACATTATTTGGCTCCAAATAACCTAGAGGGGAGGTTCCAAACAGGAATGCATGAGGACACCCCGTGTGACGATGTTGCGAGCCACTGGCAGAAAACACACCTGTTTCTGGAGCACCGTGTATTCCGCCTGGAGCTGTTTGATCTCTTTCTGCAGGCGCCTCGCTTGATCGTGGTTGTCGAACGCAGCTTGTTCCACCGTCGTGAGACGTTGCTGAAGGCAGAAGTTTGCCTCTTTCAGTTCCTGATTAAACACAAAGGGTGAACGTTAGCGGCGGAGTTCAGAGCTGGCTAGCCACGGCACCCGACGTGTCCGTTATATCCCGCCTGGCGCCCCGCCTGCCTCTCCGTGCATTAATTCCCAGATATTCCGAGTCTGGTGAAGAAACATCTGGTTTTTAATAAAGACTCGGAGGCAAATATTTGCTCATCCAGTAAAGAAAGAAAAGCACATAGGAGCCTTCGAGACACGTGTTAAAATCTGCTTTTATTCTGTATATTGTGCAGTAAACATAACAAGTAACCGTTTCCATCCACAACGAATCTAGACCTGTGCAAATCCACCCTCCGATTTAAAGGGACACCAACACGTAAACTGTAACTAGATTACAAATAAAACCACATGCTGCTGGGTGTTTTCTATGAAGTAATTGCATTTAAATATAAAAAAAAAAGTTAGTGTTTTTTATCTCCCGTTTCCATTTTGTAGATTTTTTTCCCCATGATGCAACATTTACCAAAATCTGCGGGAAGGTTTTACTTTACAGCTGTGGTTTCTTTAATCTACAGTATTTAACAATTTCATGAGAAGGAGGAGGGAGTGTATAGATGAGGCTGTAGGAGGCTATTGTTCTCCAGGCTACCTGAGATAAGAGCTGGCAGCTGAATGAGATATGACAGGGAGTTTAAAAGTCTTCTAATCTACCCCCTGGTGATGTCCTTTATGTGAGTCTGTGACTGATCCATTCACTCCATTCTATGGACAAAGCCACACAGTGAGGAGCAAGTGATGGAAAGATACTGTGGGGGGGGGAGTTAACGACACACAAAAAAAAGTTAACAAAATACAATAAAAAAAAAAAATCCCTTTTTTGTGTCTTCACCAACAAACGCCCTGAAAGATAAATCCAGGCGTGACGTGTACCAGCTGGGAGGACTTGCCTTGATGGTGTCTTCATACTGCGCCCTTTGACCTTTCAGGGCTTCTTTGAACATCATGATCCTTTTCTCGTCTCGCTTCCTGTCAGCCGTCATCTGGTCTTGCAGGCGGCTGAGATCTCTCCTGTTGATCTCGATTTCCTCCTCCAGAGCTGATACCCTGCTGATCCGTTCCAGCAGCTCGTCTTCTTTGAGGCTCAGCCTGTGCTCTGGAGGAAGGAGCCCCCCCCATAAAAAGGTTATTATTAATGCATGTTACCTGTACGTTCCAACAGCAAATGACAAGCGGAGGGGGGGGGGGGAATGAGCCGGCACTCGCCTGGTCCAAGAACGTGGCTTTTGATTCATGGAGGTGTCAACGTTTCAGCCTGGTGTTGCTGCTGTTGACAACCCTATAATTTAAAGGACACATTCTTGGACCAAAGGAATGAAGGCTCTTTCCCCGTTTTTTTCTACTCCTAACCCGGTGACGGGGTTAACGTGCACTTTGACCTTTGGAGGCATGGCTAGATGGGAAAATCAGACTTACTGGCATTATTGAGGGCTTCCTCCAGCACCAGCGATGACATCTCTTCCTGCTGCAGCTTCAGCGCTTGCTCTTCCAAAATCTTCACTTTGGTGTTGGCCACTTCCAGCGCGTTCTTCCTGCCGGACAGCTCCCATTCCATCGTCTGCTTGAGGTCCGTCAGCTTGGCCATGGATTCCTTCATCTGCTCCTCTTGGCACCGAGCGTCTTGTTTGATCTGGCTTAGGTGCTGTGGACAGAAAGGGGATCCCCGCGTCATCTTTTCATGCACGACATACCCTGGGGAGCGGCTTTGGACATTTTGGAGGAACCGAATGCCTTCTGGGATCACGCAGTTATCCGTGGACGATGAATAAAGTCCATACCGCATTACCCTGAATCGCACAGAACGGTCAATTTCATCATTAGGTGCATTTTCAGGTCAATTTGCCAAATACAGGCGAATTGTTCGCGAAATACGGTGCATATTGGCGCAACTCGGCGGCACCAAAATTGTCCCATAGAGGAGTATCGATTTCATCTATTCACCGAAGGGCACCAGAATAGAGGTGAAATTACCCGATTCCAGTGTTTCAATACAACGGAATATATATAGTATTTATTTAGAAAG
The DNA here is from genome assembly GCA_009667805.1 of Leptobrachium leishanense. Lineage (NCBI taxonomy): Eukaryota > Metazoa > Chordata > Amphibia > Anura > Megophryidae > Leptobrachium > Leptobrachium leishanense. The sequence continues at coordinate 139,777,991 of CM019071.1, forward strand.
TATTTTACCAGGAAGGAAACATTGAGAATAATATATATATATTTAAAGATTATTTTTATGGTTTACGAAAACCCTTTATATATTTTTTAAAAGACCTTTTTTATTTTCTTTTTAGGACTTTTTTTATTATTTAGATTTATTTTAAACTACATTTTTATCGATATAAACTCCTAATCGGGAGAATAGGAGGGTCACGGTTGCCACCCCCCACCCCACATGCGTTTTCTAAAACGCACTGCAATGATACTCCTATTTACACATTTCATTTGCAGCTTCGCCCTAAAACATGCACTTTTTAAAATGGACTCAAAGCACCAAAAAAAGACCAGAACGAAATAGACACGGACTGACCCTCTAACACGTTACGTTGACCCTTTGACCCTCTCCATGTCGTTTTAAAGGGACACGACCACTTATTTAAGCTGTAACTAGATTACTTGTGCATTACGAATAAAAACACATTATAACACATGCTGCTGGCTTTTTTCTGTAAAAATGGAAATAAGGGAATTTTTTCTTTATCTCCCGTTTCCATTTTGCTGATTTTCCCATGAGGCAACATTTACTAAAGGTATTTCTTTACTGCTGTGGTTTATCCAATCTGCAGTATTTAACAGTTTAATGAGATGGAGGGGGGATGTTTAGATAAGGCTGCAGGGGAGCTATTATTCTTCAGGCTACCTGAGATAAGAGCTGGCAGCTGAAGGAGATAAGACAAGGAGCTTAAAAGTCTTCTAATCTACCCCTGGTGATGTCCTTTGAATACATCCCACACAATACAATGATGTGAGTCGGTGACTGACACATTCACTCCATTCTATGGTCAAAGCCACACAGTGAGGAGCAAGTGACGGAAAGATACAACACAAAATATCACACAATGGATGCGCCCAGTGACACATATAGAGGAGAATATCACACAATGGATGCGCCCAGTGACACAGAGGAGAATATCACACAATGAATGCACCCAGTGACACAGAGGAGAATATCACACAATGAATGCACCCAGTGACACATAGAGGGAAATATCACACAATGGATGCACCCAGTGACACATATAGAGGAGAAAATCACACAATGTATGCACCCAGTGACACATATAGAGGGAAATATCACACAATGGATGCACCCAGTGACACATATAGAGGAGAATATCACACAATGTATGCACCCAGTGACACATAGAGGAAAATATCACACAATGGATGCGCCCAGTGACACATATAGAGGAAAATATCACACAATGGATGCGCCCAGTGACACATATAGAGGAAAATATCACACAATGGATGCACCCAGTGACACATATAGAGGAAAATATTTTCTGAACTAAACATACAAGAGAAAAACAAATCACATGTAAGATATCAGCAACATCAAATGGACACAAGAAGGACAATGCATTTTTTGGTGGTACTGGCCCTTTAAAGAACTAAGCTGAAAACGCCATGAATCGGGTTGAATGAAGAGATTTCTGTATGCAAGTATCAGCGGGCCGTACCATTTCCTGTTTGCTGACGGCCTCCTCTTTCTCCTCGATCGCTCGCTGTAGCTGGCTCAGCTGCTGCTCCTTGCGGTTTTCTTTCTCCCGCAGCGCTTGGTATTGTGCGCCACTCTCTGCCATCTCCTCCCTCAGCGCGGACTGATCTCTAAGCAGGTCATCACGCAGTCTCGTGGTGCCTCGGAGGTCCTGCAGGAAAGATAGTAACGAGATTGATTCAGGAGAGAAGAACAGACTGAAAGCATTTACCAAAAAAAAATAAAAAATCTATTGCTGTAGTGGCCCTATTTGACAGGCAGTGGTTGCCATCTGCTGGCCAGAATCCGGTACTGCAGCTGCGGCCCGGTGCTTGAATCAGCTGGGAATCCCTATCCTGGAGGGTTTATTCACAAAGTGTCGAAATTACATGCAACTTCGGTGCTTTGCTTCTCACCGCATTTGGTCGATTCTGTTGGGGCTTCCAATTTCACTAAACCTGTCGAATTGTAACCCTGAAAATAAGGGCCGGAATTTTGGTGCAATTCGGCGTTCTGTGAATAGAAGACACGATCGTCTAGTCTATGGGACAATTTCGGCGCTGGCAAATCGCACAGTACTTTGCCGTCAATATGCCTGTATTTGGTGAATAGACGGTGTAGTGAATAGATGCATTGCCCCGAAGTTGCACGGTACGGTAAATTTCCCCATTTGCTGCACTGTCAGGCTAATTCGGTTAGTGAATAAGCCCTTTAGATGCAGAGTCCTGGTGAGACCAAACCGAGCAAACACTGTATCAGGGGACCAGCAGGAGCTTTGAAGGTTGAGTTTACTCGATCCCGGCAGTGCCGGGGTTAAGGCATCTATTTCGGACACGTCTGCACTCGCCACACTTTTTTTAATAGGGATTTAAAAAAAAAAACAATCACAACCTTTTACCTGTTCAACTACTTTTAACTGGTCCGTCCGGTCAGTAAGTTCATCTTTCAGCAATTTCAGTTCTTCTTTCCGCTCTGTAAACGGGAAACACTGGCAAGTTATCGGATGCAACACACACACACACAGATCACATGAATGTCAGTGCGCTTTCATTCAGCTACCTCAATTTACCGACACTGCGGTGAATTCAGCATTCACCGCAGGGTCCCCAAATTGATCCACCGAACGCAACCACCGATAAACCACTGAACGCAACCGCAAACCTGCTGAACAGGGTGCATGGAGATAATGTATAAGGTCTAGGGCTGCAACTGTCGATTATTCTCATAATCGATTAGTTGGCCGATTATTATTTCGATTAAATCGATTCATCAGATAAAAAAAAGAAAAATAGAAAAAAATGTGTTTACTTAAAAGGAATTTTATGTAAAAAAAATAACCAAAACCCCTCCCCCTTTTTTCATAAGTAATTTGCGTAGTGTACGTAACTTTCATACGTACATATGCAAATTACGTATCTTGCGTACTTTTCACACAAGGTATGCGAGTGCTTGGTCAGAGGGATGGGTTGATGCTGCGAGTGCTTGGTCAGAGGGATGGGTTGATGCTGCGAGTGCTTGGTCAGAGGGATGGGTTGATGCTGCGAGTGCTTGGTCAGAGGGATGGGTTGATGCTGCGAGTGCTTGGTCAGAGGGATGGGTTGATGCTGCGAGTGCTTGGTCAGAGGGACGGGTTGATGCTGCGAGTGCTTGGTCAGAGGGACGGATTGATGCTACGAGTGCTTGTCAGAGGGATGGATTGATGCTGCGAGCGCTTGGTCAGAGGGATGAGGCGATGTTGCGAGTGCTTGGTCAGAGGGATGGTTGATGCTGCGAGCGCTTGGTCAGAGGGATGGGTTGATGCTGCGAGCGCTTGGTCAGAGGGATGGGTTGATGCTGCGAGTGCTTGGTCAGAGGATGGGTTGATGCTGCGAGTGCTTGGTCAGAGGGGGGTTGATGCTGCGATTGGTCAGAGGGATGGGTTGATGCTGCGAGTGCTTGGTCAGAGGGATGGGTTGATGCTGCGAGTGCTTGGTCAGAGGATGGGTTGATGCTGCGAGTGCTTGGTCAGAGGGACGGGTTGATGCTGCGAGTGCTTGGTCAGAGGGATGGGCTGATGCTGCGAGTGCTTGGTCAGAGGGATGGGCTGATGCTGCGAGTGCTTGGTCAGAGGGATGGGTTGATGCTGCGAGTGCTTGGTCAGAGGGACGGGTTGATGCTGCGAGTGCTTGGTCAGGGGACGGATTGATGCTACGAGTGCTTGTCAGAGGGATGGATTGATGCTGCGAGAGCGCTTGGTCAGAGGATGAGGCGATGTTGCGAGTGCTTGGTCAGAGGGATGGGTTGATGCTGCGAGCGCTTGGTCAGAGGGATGGGTTGATGCTGCGAGCGGCTTGGTCAGAGGATGGGTTGATGCTGCGAGTGCTTGGTCAGAGGGATGGGTTGATGCTGCGAGCGCTTGGTCAGAGGGATGGGTTGATGCTGCGAGCGCTTGGTCAGAGGGATGGGTTGATGCTGCGAGCGCTTGGTCAGAGGGATGGGTTGATGCTGCGAGTGCTTCAGAGGGATGGGTTGATGCTGCGAGCGCTTGGTCAGAGGGATGGGTTGATGCTGCGAGTGCTTGGTCAGAACGGGTTGGTTGCTGCTGCGAGCGCTTGGTCAGAGGGACGGTTGATGCTGCGAGCGCTTGGTCAGAGGGACGGGTTGATGCTGCGAGCGCTTGGTCAGAGGGACGGGTTGATGCTGCGAGCGCTTGGTCAGAGGGACGGGTTGATGCTGCGAGCGCTTGGTCAGAGGGACGGGTTGATGCTGCGAGCGCTTGGTCAGAGGGATGAGGCGATGTGAGTGCTTGGTCAGAGGGATGGGTTGATGCTGCGAGTGCTTGGTCAGAGGGATGGGTTGATGCTGCGAGTGCTTGGTCAGAGGGATGGGTTGATGCTGCGAGTGCTTGGTCAGAGGGATGGGTTGATGCTGCGAGTGCTTGGTCAGAGGGACGGGTTGATGCTGCGAGTGCTTGGTCAGAGGGATGGGCTGATGCTGCGAGTGCTTGGTCAGAGGGATGGGCTGATGCTGCGAGTGCTTGGTCAGAGGGATGGGTTGATGCTGCGAGTGCTTGGTCAGAGGGACGGGTTGATGCTGCGAGTGCTTGGTCAGAGGGACGGGTTGATGCTGCGAGTGCTTGGTCAGAGGGATGGGTTGATGCTGCGAGTGCTTGGTTAGAGGGATGGGTTGATGCTGCATGCGCAGCTTAAGCCCATGTTTGCTTTCTTAAATGAACGCGGCTACAAGCACTTGGTCATAGATGATGATGTCAGCATGAAATCGGGGTTAATAAGATAAAGTGGTCAGGGTGCGTAGAGTGTCCCCTTTTTAATAATTTTGTGAACAAACTGAGTGGGAGGAGGGACTGGAGGTGGAAGGGAGTAACTTTGCTCAAGTGACTTGACCTGAGTGTGAGAGGGAGTGGGTATGGACAAAAGACCAGATCTGAGTGTGGGAGTGAGTTTGGGGAAAGGGACCAGACCAAAGGGAGGGAATGGCAGTTCTCGACCAAAGAGGGTGTGGCAGGTAGGATGGGGCGTTGGTGCAGGACTCCAGCTTCAAGTAAGGATAAAACACAGGCATACAGCTCCTTCACTCAGTGGCAGTATCCTATGGTTTGTGTTATAGTTCTGCTACTGTTGTAAATGGAATAAAAACAAACTGATTGTGTCTGACATAACCCTAGAACTAAATCATAGCTAGTAAAGCAGCGGCGCGTCTTCTCCAACCAGCTCCGAAGCTGAGGTTATTTACGTTTAACTCAGTCTGACTCTAAACCGTGTGTGCTGCACACAGGACGATTAATCGATGATTAAAATAGTTGTCAATAGTTGTTGATTAATCGATTAGTTGTTTCAGCCCTAATAAGGTCCTATGAGTAATAATAATAAAAATAAAAGGTCTGTTACAGAATTAAAAAGAGACTTTTTGCTGCAAATTACAAGAAACAACGGTTTAATAAATATTGAATAGAAACGGGAATATTTTTAACATTGAAACCTATGAGATTCGCTGAATAAACCTGCAGAATGAATCCACAGAAAATCAGGGCATTTCACTGACATTTCTCTGCTGTTCGGCGTCTGAATAGATTAACCATTGCTTCTCTATGGGCAATATTTGGCGACCTGCCATGAAATTGCACCGTTCAGTGGAGCTCTGAGGCCCATTCGGCGCTCTATGAATAACCCCTCGTGCCTTTATACACACATGGAATAAATGTGTATATATTTGCAGCGTCTGGGTGTAAAGTAATTACTAGAGACCTCCCCTCCCCCTCATGTTTGAAAAAGTGACGTCTCACCTTCCAGGGACTGTTGGATCTCCGCGGCTTCCTGTGACAGGGATTGCTTGTGTTTGTTCAGCTTTGCCAGGTCCCTCTGCACGCTGCGGATTTCCGCCTCCTTTTTCTCCAGGGTTGAGGCTGCGGTTCTGCTGCATTCTTCTGTAGCGGCCTGGTCCCTAAAATGAACCAACGAAAAGTGCATGACGCAAGAGATCCCCAGCCCAGGAACCTCAGTGCATGACGCAAGAGATCCCCTGCCCAGGAACCTCAGTGCATGACGCAAGAGATCCCCTGCCCAGGAACCTCAGTGCATGACGCAAGAGATCCCCAGCCCAGGAACCTCAGTGCATGACGCAAGAGATCCCCAGCCCAGGAACCTCAGTGCATGACGCAAGAGATCCCCTGCCCAGGAACCTCAGTGCATGATGCAAGAGATCCCCAGCCCAGGAACCTCAGTGCATGACGCAAGAGATCCCCAGCCCAGGAACCTCAGTGCATGACGCAAGAGATCCCCAGCCCAGGAACCTCATTGCATGACGCAAGAGATCCCCAGCCCAGGAACCTCAGTGCATGACGCAAGAGATCCCCAGCCCAGGAACCTCAGTGCATGACGCAAGAGATCCCCAGCCCAGGAACCTCAGTGCATGACGCAAGAGATCCCCAGCCCAGGAACCTCAGTGCATGACGCAAGAGATCCCCAGCCCAGGAACCTCAGTGCATGACGCAAGAGATCCCCAGCCAGGAACCTCAGTGCATGACGCAAGACATCCCCAGCCCAGGAACCTCAGTGCATGACGCAAGAGATCCCCAGCCCAGGAACCTCAGTGCATGACGCAAGACATCCCCAGCCCAGGAACCTCAGTCCATAACCGTCAAACAGACCATTTTGGGCAGATGGTTCTGGTTTTTAACTTGTGTAAAGTAAAAAAAACAAAAAAAAAACTCTACCTTTTACACCAGTAAAACAATAAATAAATATGAGCGTCTGCCAGTGTAAAAATAAGTGGTTTTATTTATTTTTACTGGTTTAAAGGATAAGGGATATATTACAAAAATCAGGTTAAAACGGGGACGCCAAGGAGAAAAACCTGCAGCTTTCTCCCTATACCTCCCCGTTTTAGCGCGATATTACGGTGCAGGTGATAATCCAGCAGCCTGCATCGTAACACGGGGCGGGATGCTCACGGCAGCGCTAAGCACCACCACAATCCTCCCCTCCATCGAGTCCATAGGACTCCATTCAGGGTTCTCCTCTGTCGGTCGGTCACATGACCTGCAGGATCTCGCCTCGCTAGATCTGGCCGGTCGGCGTAGTGATCCGCAGAGGAAGACTGAGGGACTTTTTTCCCCCGCAGTCTCTTTCTCCCAGCGGCAAGAAGAGACGGATGGAGCTGCTGTTCTTGCCGCGGGATTAGAGAAGCGTATGTGATTGGGGGGGGGGGGTTCTACTGGTGCTGACGGATTCCGCAGAAGCATGGTGCGCCTGCGCTAGAGCGACCACAGCTAACGTTAACGCTCACACAGGTGAGAAATATCGTTAGGAATGGAATAGGGCCCAGGGGGTCTTCGAGTGGTTTTAAGGAGCGCCCATGAATATGTTGAAAACTTCATACTGGGATCTAAAGCACCATAAAGGGGTTTCTCCGAGGGAATCGATAAATCCCATAATGCTGTGTGTCAATCCAAGACTTGCACAGTCATTGTGTGTGCGTTACCCATAAGGCTGTGGTTTACCTGCTCGCCTGCGCCACCTTCTTCTCCAGCTCCTGATTGATTTTCTCCAGTTGTTCCTTCGTCCTGGTCAGCGCCGCCACGTTCTCCTGCAGAGCCAGCGCCTCGCTCCTGATTAGTTCCAGCTCGCGCTGCTCCTTCTCATAGAGCGGTTTCTGCCGGTCTATCTTCCCTTGAAGACGCTGACCGGTCCGCTGCAGGTTTTCCAGCTCCATCTTCCCCTGCGGAAAGGAAATCGTCACACTGTAAGATTAAGCATGGAGGAGACCACCAGCCGGTACAATCTGGGGGTACAGGCTGACTGATTGTTCGGTCACTTTTCCCCCCCTCTCATAACGCGAGACAGATGCCACTGGGATGTGGTGGTGCGTCCAGGTTGGTTCTACCAATTCCTGACAGATCCTGGAGCTGCAAAGTGTTCCACGAACACTTCAGTCTCATCAATTTAGGGGAGATCAGATATTTTGGAACTACATCTCCCATGATGCTCAGCCACTCATTAGGCTGGTAAAGCCTCGTGGGAAATGGAGTTCCAAACCATCTGTATGGTCAGGGTTGCCGACCCTGGATGTAGACGTTCCATCTCATTCAGATTGGTGTGCAAAGGGGGGGGGGGTTGGGGGGGATCAGTTCAGGAAGCCGGTGTTTTAGCTTCCCGCCCTGCATTTCCCTGCAGCATTTAACCGCCTAGATGCCACGATCTGATCCACACTCGCCTCTAGCGCGGCACCCTGTATCCTCTCCAGTTCGTCGATCTTCTGGTCGTGCTGCACTTTCAGTCCCTGGAGCTCGTTGCTTTCCAGCTGCACCATTTCCAACACGCGCTTCAATTCTTAAAAAGGCACAATAATGATTATTTTAACAGAGAATGTCTTTGCGGCGTCAGAACATTCAGAATCCCCATTACCGTGGGATATGATATGATTTCTCATTATTACACAGGTGTGCAACACGCTTGTGTGACCCGGCGCTTTAATAGCTGCCGCAATCCTGAGCTCAATGACCCGGCGCTTTAATATCTGCCGCAATCCTGAGCTCAATGACCCGGTGCTTTAATATCTGCCGCAATCCTGAGCTCAATGACCCGGCGCTTTAATAGCTGCCTGCAATCCTGAGCTCAATGATCCGGCGCTTTAATAGCTGCCTGCAATCCTGAGCTCAATGATCCGGCGCTTTAATAGCTGCCTGCAATCCTGAGCTCAATGACCCGGCGCTTTAATATCTGCCGCAATCCTGAGCTCAACGATCCGGCGCTTTAATAGCTGCCTGCAATCCTGAGCTCATTGACCCGGCGCTTTAATATCTGCCTCGCAGAATTAGTATAAACAAGACCCCACAGGCCGAGTATCCCTTATAAAAAACATGATTGTGTGCCAACATGACATCAAAAGTGTCAAATCCCACCGCTGCCACCAAATGACGCGGGGGGGGGACGGGGGGACGACAAAATGATTATAATTAGGTTTTGATAATGTGACAAGAACAAACACCGTAAGATCCTACCTGACTTGTGCTTGTGTATCTGAGTGGCCACTTTCTGCAACGTGTCCTCCGCCCGCTCCACTTGCTGCTTCAGGATAGCGAGCTGTGCCTTCCTGTCGCTCAGCTGCGCGTTGAGGTCCCCTTTCTGAACGCTCAGATCCTCCAGCAGAGACTTTACCTCCTGAAATGAGACGAGAGTTAAATGATCTCACGCCGTGTCATGACTCTGGTTCCCATGAGCGGCTTTTTGGGAGGGAATTCCTCCTCCTACAGTTATACATGTGTTCAAAGTACATGGGGTGGCCTGTTCCCGGCAGCATCAACCAACAGCACTTGAAGGCAGATGATAGTGACAATAAACGTCAAGACCATAAAAGTGAGACGTCCACGCTCTGGTTAATGATAACTTCGCAGCCAAGTTATCTTTATATACACCAACTGAAGAAGCGAGCGCATCGTGTCTTGGTTATTTTGTGATTTTATATACAGCCACTGGCAATTTATTATTGGCTATTTAATAAGTAATTTTAATTTGCCGCATGCTGTGAAGCTCCCCTACTTTTCCCTGATAGTCACACACAGAATCAGGCGAGAACAGGAGGTCCGGTGCTCCTGAAAATACCCACCGGCTGCTCAATATCTCCGTGTCTGGTTGAGGCACCTCCAAAATGTGAGTAACCCCTTGGCTTATGTTAAACAACACACACACACACACACACACACACACACACACACACACGTTTTCTTGGAGGGATACATTTGAGGATCACTACGATACTCAGAGGAATCTTCACAACCGCTTGAAAAGGAAAGAGCGGACCAGCGATGACAGGTCCATAGGCGCAATATTTGAGCCATACACTTAAGGGCTCCCCACCACGTGAATGGCACCTTTTTATTACGAGTTTATTCAATTTTAATACATGTCTCGGAGGAGCATATTTGCTTTAACCGGATTGGAGGATGGGACTATAGGGAGGGGCTTTGGGTCATACGTGGCTTTTTCTGTTTTAACAAGCCCTTTTTATAACTTGTTAACATGCTGTGAAGCTAAAAAGTAAAAGAAAGTTAAAGCAAATATTCGCCTCTGAGTCATTATTAAAATCATGACTTTCGGGGGGCGTGGCCGGCTACCGAAGGGAGCAGACGTGTATTCAAGGAGCTCCGCACGTCTGCCACCCTTGGAGACTGATAAAAGACTCTTTTCGCTGTGTATCTCTGGATTTCAGGCTCCAGATAGCTGGCCACCGGACTGGAGATGTCCGGAGGCCGTTCTGTCCCCCCCTCCGGACCTGGGTCTCCCTCTGCAGCTGCCAGTGTGTGGCCGGAGCGAGGAGCCGGCGGCCATTTTGCGGCCTTCGTCCCGGCCCTTCGGGCCTCTGTCCCTGACTGTCCTGCCGCCTCCACCAGACCTACCTCTGAGTTGGGGATTGGGGAAACGGTGGGCCCGCGTTTCCCGATCACCCAGAGGGGAGGTCAGATAAGAGCAGACGAGCGGTGCGGATCACCTCCCCCCACGAGAAACGCTGAGGCCTTCTTTGCAGGCCTGGAGGCCTGTCTGCAGTTGCTGGACGGGGAGGAGGAAGATGCGCCGCTCACTAGAGGAGTCTGGCGGAGGATGATGTCGGTGATGCGGAGCTGCCGGGAGAAAGGAGACTCAAATTTAGAGGAGGATGCGCCGGATGGGTGCATGGCTGGGACCTACTCAGTGGTTGGAACGGGGAGCGACGACACGATCGGCGTCCCACCTGGGAAGCTGACGCTTGCACCTACACCTGGAGGAGAGACCGAAAGAATACCTGGTCCAGAGCGCAGAGCCCTGCTCCCAATGACGACGCTGGAGGTGCGCGAGGTTGCTGGGAGGCCTGTGAGTTGGGGCCTAGCGGGGAAGGCGACCAAGGTACCGGTGGTAGCGGCTCCCTCGGTGAGGACTGTGCTGACGGCACAGCTCTGTACCCTGAGCGTGGGCACTGTTGAGGGGCAGTGCTTGCCTTGGACCCGGGCTGTCCCCAGCGCGGCAGATGGAGGGACCTGGTTGCCGGATGTCTCAGGCGCTGAAGGAGGTGAAAGAAGGCTTGAAGCTGCTTTCTGCCCAACGTTTCTGCTGGATACGGGCTGAAGGGATCTGCCCTGACGATCTGTTATGCACTGTTTTCGACCCTTGCACCCTTACATGGCCTGCTGTGTATTTCCCCCCCCCCTGCGAATCTTTTCTGATGACTTTGTTTTTTTGTTTTTTTTTTCTTTACCCTGATTCTTGCTGAGTAAAAGCTGGTTTTTGTTTTTTTTTATTTTTCCTTTTATAATCCCCCTTCGCAGTCTTCTAGCGGTGTTTTGAAGACCACTATGTCTTAACGTTTCCTTTCCCCTACCCTTGTTTTATGCTGCTCTGAGACGCTTCGGGTCTTTATTTTATTGATTTTTCACTGCTGACACTCCCCAGAGGGGACTAAATTTGAGACTTTTGATTTTCTTTTATTCTTACATTTTATTTTTATGAAGTGTTTTGGATGTTTTTTGATGGCTTTCTGTTACTCCCCCCTCCACCCCTTCTCCGAAATTCTGCAGATTTTTCATTCGACCCCCCCCCATGTTATTTTCTTAAGAAGTGTTTCTGTTGATAGCGTCACATGTGGCCCTGCGAGGCCCTTACTCTTTCTGTTTATATGACGACTTAATTACAAAATAAAAACTTTAAAAAAAAAAAAAAAAAAAAATCATGACTTTCCTTTACTATGCTAGGAAAATCATGGAATTTTAAGATACCATCTGATAGATATATATATGCTCCATCTCTTTGAGGCACATGAAAATTGGATAGAAGCGTTAACCACAAATTCCATGTTGAAAATTACCTTTATCTCCTGCCGTCGTACAGACACATCCAGTTCGCCTTCCCTTAATACCTCCTTCAGGTCGGCTTTCGTTCGATCGAGGTGATCTCGAAGGAGATGCAGCTCTTCCCTTTTCTGTCCATTCAGTCTGTCCAGCTTTGCTATTTCCTGCTGCTGACTGAGCACCTTTACATTACAAAAAACAAAAGCGACATGGCATTACTGAGAGTAATGATAGCAATCACTTTGCATTTGCTTCTACCATGTGTCCATTAGCTTGCCTCTCTAGAGGCCCCCCAAAACGTCAGATTTCCCCATTTCATTAGAGGAAGTCATGATCTTATTAAAAGATACAGAGGCGAGTATTATTATACCTCTGAGGCTCAGTTCGGGGCTTTGTCCCCGGATGTGTTGCGCATCACGGGGCATTTCCCTAACAGCCACAAGCTGTCAAGTTCCAACCAGGCTTCAGGCATAATAATACTCGCCCCCTTGTTTGTAATAAAATTTCAGATTTCCCCATTTCATGAGGAGAAGTCATGATTTTATTAAAGACAAGAAGGCGAGTATTATTATGCCTGAAGCCTGGCTGGAACCTGACACCTTGTAGCCACTGGGGAAATACCCCCTTGTAGCTAAAGGCCCCAAACGTGAGGACGCGACATGCCCAGGGACAAGCCCCGGACCGAACCTCAGAGGTATATTAATATGAACCTCTGGGCCTTGTAATAAAATCTCTGGTTCCCTGTAAGACGTTATTATCAAAGCCGTGTAAAACGGATTATTAAAAAACGGAAACCTAATGCTAATCGTCATAGGGATACCTGACTGTTTATTTGTTCCAATGAGGTCATCTTCTCCTGGAGAATACTTTCGGCTTCTTTGAGGGTATTTAAATGACAGTCTTCTTTCCCTTCAGTCACCTGTATGTCAGCTTGGAGTTTCTGAAGACTGAAAAGGACATACGGTCATTACCAAGCTTCTTCATGATCCAGAAACATAATAAAGTGACACAAAAATAACGTACTCTGACAACTGGACAAATGTTTCATTTGGAAAATTTTATATCAATTACATTATTTCTACTAGAAAAGACACTGTAAGTCAGCGAGTGCTAGAAATAATCCTGTGTATTGCAATTATACAGACTTCTATCCACACGTGTGTGTAGCTTAAGTGACATCATTGCAAGTCCTAAGGCTGTACATTCATGACATCCCTGCAAGTCCTATGGCTGTATATTCATGACATCCCTGCAAGTCCTATGGCTGTACATCCATGACATCCCTGCATGTCCTATGGCGGTACATCCATGACATCACTGCAAGTCCTATGGCTGTACATCCATGACATCACTGCAAGTCCTATGGCTGTACATCCATGACATCACTGCAAGTCCTATGGCTGTACATCCATGACATCACTGCAAGTCCTATGGCTGTACATCCATGACATCACTGCAAGTCCTAAGGCTGTACATCCATGACATCACTGCAAGTCCTAAGGCTGTACATTCATGAGTGACATCATTGCAAGTCCTAAGGCTGTATATTCATGACATCACTGCAAGTCCTATGGCTGTACATTCATGACATCACTGCAAGTCCTAAGACTGCACATTCATGACATCACTGCAAGTCCTATGGCTGTACATTCATGACATCACTGCAAGTCCTAAGACTGCACATTCATGACATCACTGCAAGTCCTATGGCTGTACATTCATGACATCACTGCAAGTCCTAAGACTGCACATTCATGACATCACTGCAAGTCCTAAGACTGCACATTCATGACATCACTGCAAGTCCACACACAATTGCACAGCCTTAGGATTAGCAATGATGTCATGAATGTACAGTCTTAGGACTTGCAGTGATAACATTGCAAGTCCCAAAGCTGTACAGCCATGTTATACATTTAAGGATTAAGAGAAACGGGACGGGGGGGGGGGAATAGGATGGAAAGGCCGGATACTTGGGAGTTAGGATTTAGAAAGCCCGTTTACCTGTCGGTCATAGACTCGATCTTGCCGTTGAGGGTCTGGAATTCACTGTCCTTCGCAGACACCACCGAGTTGATTTCCTGCAGGATGTTCTCTTGCTCCAGTCGATGCTGCTCCAAGTCATGTGCATTCGCTTGCAACATCCTACAACAAGATCAAGAAGAACGCTCGTCAAACATCAATCATACGTACATACAAGACATTCTGTGACAGAAAAAGAAACCGTCGGCTGATCGAACAGTCGCTCTTTGTGCAGATAGAAGTGTGACAGAAACGAGGGGGCGCAGGACGAGGAGAGAGGGGCGCAGGACGAGGGGAGAGGGGGCACAGGACGAGGAGAGAGGGGGCACAGGACGAGGAGAGAGGGGGTGCAGGACGAGGAGAGAGGGGGCGCAGGACGAGGAGAGAGGGGGCGCAGGACGAGGAGAGAGGGGGCGCAGGACGAGGAGAGAGGGGGCGCAGGACGAGGAGAGAGGGGGCGCAGGACGAGGAGAGAGGGGGCGCAGGACGAGGAGAGAGGGGGCGCAGGACTAGGAGAGAGGAGGCGCAGGACTAGGAGAGAGGGGGCGCAGGACGAGGAGAGGGGGCGCAGGACGAGGAGAGGGGGCGCAGGACGAGGAGAGGGGGCGCAGGACGAGAGGGGCGCAGGACGAGGAGAGGGGTGCAGGACGAGGAGAGGGGTGCAGGACGAGGAGAGGGGGCGCAGGACGAGGAGAGGGGGCGCAGGACGAGGAGAGGGGGCGCAGGACGAGGAGAGGGGGCGCAGGACGAGAGAGGGGGCGCAGGACGAGGAGAGGGGGGAGCAGGACGAGGAGAGGGGGCGCAGGACGAGGAAAGGGGGGCGCAGGACGAGGAAAGGGGGTGCAGGACAAGGAGAGGGGGCGCAGGACAAAGAGAGAGGGGGCGCAGGACAAAAAGAGGGCGCAGGACGAGGAGAGGGGGCTCAGGACGAGGAGAGGGGCTCAGGACGAGGAGAGGGGCTCAGGACGAGGAGAGGGGCTCAGGACGAGGAGAGGGGCTCAGGACGAGGAGAGGGGGCTCAGGACGAGGAGAGGGGGCTCAGGACGAGGAGAGGGGCACAGGACGAGGAGAGGGGCACAGGACGAGGAGAGGGGGCTCAGGATGAGGAGAGGGGGCGCAGGACGAGGAGAGGGGGCGCAGGACGAGGCGAGGGGGGCGCAGGACGAGGCGAGGGGGCTGAGGAGGTGTGACACGACGAGGCAAAGAAAGAAATACATAGGAGACAACTGTGGCGAATCAAAAACCTATTTATTTTAAAGTGTTTTTAAATTCAATGGAATTTTTTTTTTTTTTTTTTTTTAACATGAATATATAAGAAATGTGTGTTTTGAGACTTTTTCAGGGTTTTCTGCCGTGAGGTATGAACTATGATAACACAAGAACAAATGACCCTGCCAAGCCTTCTAATAATTACGGTCCAGCTTAACCTCCCTGGCGGTTTCCCCCAGTGTGGCTCGGGGTTAAATTTCAATGCTGAAAACGGTAACCCCGAGCCACACCTCAGGCTGATACATACCTGTCCCTGCGTACCCTCGATGTCCTCCCGCACTCACCTCCGTCCGCCCGCTTTATTCTCACAAAGGGATATTAGATGTAGATATATTTTCTTTTCAACAAGAAACAAAACTGGTCAAATCCCTTCCCCGCCTCCTTCCACAGACCATGGCATGTTGTAAATCCCCCCCCCCCCCATTAGAAATTACCTTAATTGCTGATTGGCTTTTATGAGATGCTTGGCGGTCTCCTCCGCTCGTCGCTCCAGTTCCTCGGAGTCGCTCTCTGTCTGGCGCAGGTGTTTTTTGGAAGTATTGTACTTTTCAATCATATCAGAGGTCTGAGGAAACGCACCGCAAGAGAAAAATGATAAATAAGAGAAAGGTAAAATAAAACACAAATAAAACCTGGTCTCCTGGACGTACCTTGGCCCGTGTGGAGCTCAGGTCGGTTTCAGCTTCGGCCAGAAGTCGGTCGGCCTCACGGAGCTCTGCCCTGCGCTTCAGCAGGGTCTTCTCGAGGCACTCAATCTCATCCACGATGTGGTCATGGTGGTGTAAGGACTTTTCAAGCTTCAGCTCTGTAACGAGGCTGTCGATATGTCCATCTATGAAGTCTCTGCGATTAGAAAACCATTGCACGGTGTCATTTCAACATCCAGGACCCTGATCAACTATGGTGTAAAATTAACCAGAGCTGCTGTGAACGGAGCACCTCTTAGAGGGGTGCTGCCTACCCGGACTCAAGAGTATGCGGCCACAAGGCGATGGGACATTTTAGGGCTCAATTTAATTCTCTGTTTTATTATAAAAAAAGAAAAAAGAAAAAAAAACACGTTTCAGTCCCAGAGGACTTTTTTCAAGATCCTCTGTGGGACTAAAACGTTGATTTTTGCACTAACACAATGAAAAAAACAAGACATTTTAGTTAAAGACTCCAGGAGTGCACGAATTCTTGTTAAGTGGTTTGCCCTCGGCGGCGTTCAGCACCGGATCAATTAGAAGTGGATATCCTGGTGAATATTATGAACTCGATTATTTGCTGTGTAGAGGCTTTTAATCTCACTTTTTTGCCCTCCACTACAATTGAAATACTTATTGATGCTCAACCCCTAGAGTAAATCAATAGCAACCAGTTACATTCTATTCTCCTGCTGATGAGGGTAAATAAGCCCGAAACAGCTGTACAGGAGTGATTGTGATTGGTTGCATAACCTGACCGTTGCGAAATAAAGCCATTTAATATGTCGCGGCATTGGGCAAGGCGGGTCCTGTGACAATACAGAGCCTAGATGCAAAAAAAAGTGAGAAGCTGTGGACTTCATTTGCATATCCTACCCAGAGTTCTTTGCTGCATATGGGAAATGTAGCACAAGAGCTCTGGAAGCAGTTCTCTGAATTGCTGGGATGTGTAAATGACCTCTGCAGCTATATAGATATATATATATTTATCTATTCTTGTATATCCTGTTTCTCCCCCCCATTCAATTTATGTTAATGATGCCTTAGTTATTTCTGTTATATTGGCAACGATACTAGGTCATAATTATCATACATTGCAACTGCCGCGGTCAGCATCATACTGATCATGGCTCCTGAGCGTCGTGTGTGTACATGCAATGAATGAGGGTTTCAGGGTGGATGTCTGCACTTACTTCCTCTTGCTTTTCCTGCGCTGCGTATGCTTTTCTTCCACTTCCTCCAGCAAAGAGACCTTTTGACGTTCAAGGTGATCAATTTCCCCCAAAAGCTTCTGCTTTGTCTTCTTCTCCTTGTTCTGCCGTGACTTCAAATGGTCAACAATGTCCTCGAGACGGGTGATTTCATTTTCCTGCAAAGAGTGAAGGAGCAGCCGTTACGAATACAGGGGCGAGGACTTAAATATTCCATAGAATAACGTTTATTAATGCAGAGGACATTTACACAACCCAGAAATTCAGAGAAACGATTCACAGAGCTCATGTGCTACATTCCCCGTATGCAGCAAGGAACTCTGGGTAACACATGCAAATGACATCTGCAAGGTCTCATTTTTTTGCATCCTGGGTGTGTTTTCACACAGAACCCTCTTACCAGTGCCGTGCCGTGCCATACTAGATGTCTTTTTACCAAAGGTCAGGTTTATGCAGCTGGTCAAAGCTACTCCTGGACAGCGCTGTTTTGAGTTTATTGGACCCTCATCAGCAGGAGACAGGCATGACCAGTTGCAGTATGATGCTTAACCATTGGGGCATGGGCAATACTCATTTAGGTTATGATGGAGGCAAAAAAAAAAAAGGAGATTAAAAGCCTCCATACAGCAAATAATAAAGTTTATAATTGCAGAAGCCATTTACACATCCCAGCAATTCAGAGAACGGCTTCACAGCGCTCATGTGTTATATATATATATATATATATATATATATTATTCCAGAAGCCACTTGCACATCACAGCAATTCGATGAATTGCATCCCAGAGCTCCTGTGCCACATTCCCCATATGCAGCAAGGAATTCTGGGTAGGATATGCAAATGACCTCTGTCTCACTCCTACATCATCAGGTCTTCCTCCCTCACAGGACGCCCAGTCACTGGCCACAAAATGTTTGTTTCCCACTCGGCCTGATCTTTAAAAAGCCCAGAAGCCTCCCTGTTTGGAGTTCTCCATAGTTGTTCCCACCCATACGTTATTTGGATTTTGCTGCGTTGCTTCGTGTCCTTTTGCATTCTTCTAATAGCTTGAAAACGTATGCATTCACATGCCCGTAGCGTCAGATTTATTTTAATATCATACCCCCTCTTTTTCTGTTACGCCCCCTTGTTCTTTACACTTTGTAAACTTTTATTATAAAAGAAGAATAAAAAAAATCCTTAATAATAATAAATCTCCGAAAGTAATAAGGTGAAAGAACAAAAAAAACCAAGAAATTTTCTTACCGTTAATTCTCTTTTTACTGAATATAAGCGGCAGTGCCGGATAGGGGTCCGGGCTTCCCCGGGACAGGCAGACACCTATAAAAGATCATAAAGGAAACCTCCCCCTTCCTCAAAGGCCCCTCTCCCTCAGGGTACCTCCCCAATATAAGGCCGGGCCCTACCTAGAGACCCCAGGGGTTCACAGGAGACTCCGACGCCGATTTAAGAACCTCAGAAGGCCCAGGCATCGGATCCAAAGAGCCCAGATCCATGAAGAGCCCCCCCAAGCGCCCTGAGCTTACCACCAGCGACCATCTGTCCATGTGGACCAGAAAGAAAGAATTGGGGTCTCTAGGTAGGGCCTGGCCTTATATTGGAGAGGTACCCTGAGGGGAGGGGCCTTTGGTGAGGAAGGGGGAGGGATAGAGTTTTCTTAATGATCTATTATAGGTGACTGCCGGTCCCGGGGAAGGCCGGACCCTCATCTGGTGCTGCCGCTTTATGATAGGAAAGCATTAATAAAAGTAACAGAAACACCTTAATGATTACAAAGGGAGGGGGCGCTTACCATATTATGGTGTGTGGGTACGTTGCAGTGAAGCACTCCAGCAGGGATAAGAGGAATGGTGAAGTGAGGTGGCGGGGGTCCACACACAATCTGCGCCCCGGTAGGTGGAGGGCCATATATCACTGTTCCAGGAGTGACAGGATGGGAATTGCAGGGCGGAGGGGGTCCGTAAATCACAGTGCCTTGCGGGGTGGGTGTGCCATCCGGAAGTACGGTGTATATAATCGAGCCTGGAGGCGGCACAAAGTGACACGCTGCCGGCACGCTGGATTCACTGTCAGCACAGTCGACTCTGTCACCTAAAGAGGAACGCAAAGGGTTAAAATGAGCAGCAAATTTAATGGCTTATTATTTTTAAGTGGTGTCATGACACACGACAGAATATGGTTACCTCTATCGCGGCGTGACCTGTGCAGCCCGGCTCGGATAGGGGAGTAGACCCAGTGTCCCGGGTGGGCATGATTTTCCTTCCTGGGACGCTTGCAGTAATTGCATTTCCCCCTTGCGGGCGACGAGGTGATCGGATAATGAACGCCGAGGCCTGAATCCCTAGTGCTCGGGGAATCGAGACCGGATCCCTGGAAATCAAGAAGATCCAATTAAAAAAAGCTGGGTTTATTAATCACGCACATAGAAACACTTTGTAGACACATCGCACACACGACGTGTCATTATGTAACAGTAACCCTTGGGTAGGCGTTAACATTCTGCCGGGACAAAAGCATGAAAAGCTGAGCGTGGCGCGCACACCTAGGGCATGGCAGACGCTCACGGCAGTTTTGGAAGAGGGTTTTGATCAATTGCTAGAATATAGGGAGCACGAGATTATTAATACATTGATAAATAACATATTGGTAGAAGGAGGAGCTTACGTTTGAAGAAGAACGCACGTAATACCAGTAGCCCTTGCGGCGGAATGGGTCGGCCATGCTTGTAATGTAATCATTCTGGTAGCCCAGGGCATGTCTGATGTTATCAATCTCATCCAGCAGATCCTCGATCTCTTCTGCATTATCTGTAATAGCACAAAGAGACGATAAAGCAGGAGCGTAAAGATCCACAGGACGCATAGAGCGGGCAAGGCAACACTTTAACCCAGAAAAATAAATCTTAACGCCTAGAGAACTCACACGGGCTCCTGTGAAAGGAAAATAACAAAAAGGGATCGGGGCAACTGAAAAGGTAAAATAGATATCCAGAAACAATACGTGGAATGGTTTGGCGCGATAACCTGAGGACTTCCCATGTACATTCCCCCACACCGAGTGTCAATCAAGAGGAGACGGGGGTTTAAAGTTGGCGCACACTTTGGTCTTCATTTAATTGAGCTTGATCCCAAACAAATTACAGAGTTTCACTGACACACACACAGACACAGTCAGACACTGACAGTCAGACACACAGACTGAGACACACAGACAGAGACACACAGACAGAGACACACAGACAGAGACACACAGACAGAGACACACAGACAGACACACAGACAGAGACACACAGACAGAGACACACTGACAGAGACACACTGACAGAGACACACTGACAGAGACACACTGACAGAGACACACTGACAGAGACACTGACAGAGACACACAGACAGACAGACACACACACATTTGGCAATATTCCAAAGTTGGTGCCAACTTAACCAGATCTGTTGTAAACTTACCTCCATAGACTATGGGCCCTATTACAATGTTAACACAAACGTTAACGCTCACTTGCGTGAGCATTAACGTTTGCCTCGGTAATTACAACCCAAACGGGTTAAAAAACCCGTTTGCGTTTGGTACCTTGCACTCCTCTGCGCGAGGTTACTGTACTTTGCGCTCCCTATACTTAACATGGGGAACGCAAAGTGTTGATCAGCGCTGGATTACAATGTCCCAGCGCTGATTAACGCCTGGCTCTGGTCAACACAAAGTTACCCAGAGCCAGGACCTGGTGTTAACGGATTCCGCTTCTGCAGAATCCGTTAACACCAGCTTTAAAAAGTAAAAAAACAATCAGATACTCCCCTCCTGTCCCGCAGTGAGGACCAAGGCTCTGATCGCCTCCTCCGGCTGGCGGGAGCAGTGAAAGACTGGGGAAAAAGTCCCCCCGATCTCTCCCTGCGTATCACTACGCCGACCGGCCGGACTGACCGGCAGAGAGGAACTCAACGGAGTCCTATGGACTCCAGATGCTATCGGCTGCGCTCAGCGCTGCCGCGAGCATCCAGAATTTAACGCTCGATAACAATGCAGGCAGCATTTCTTGCGCCTGCATTGTAATCCAGCGTTAAAACACGGGCGCAAGGGGGAAAACTGTGGGTGCAGTTTTTCCTCCCTTGCGCCTGCGTTTTAACACTGAGAGTGTAATAGGGCCCTATAATGGCTCTGGTTAACTTAGCACCAGCTATGGAATAGAGACGTATGGCAGGTAAGTTGCAGGTTATTTATGACATTGTATCATTGCTAAAATCACAGCAATAATGAGTCACTGACATCAATTAAATGGGGGGGGGGGGGTGGGCAGAGCCACAATATGCCAAAATATTAGTAAAGATACAAACGATGTATTGCATGCTGTTATGTTGCGGTATCGGTCGCAGACACGCTTTTTGGGTTTTTTACTTTGTCGAAACATGAACATACTTTGCTTTTCGGCTGAAAATGTTCAGATGAATCAGCAGAGATAGAGATATATACATATATATATATACACACACACATAATTATTTTTTTAACCATCTCAATTCCTCAGTCTAAAAATGCTTAAAGAGTTAAATCAAGCCCTTTGTGACAAACCCATCATTCTTCTACATAATGTCACAAATGAGCCCCCGCTCCCTCTTTTTCTGGGTCAGTTTGATGCACATGGAGACCATAACCTTACAAACTGGCTCTGCCGCAATGTGTAAATCAGCGTTTCAGCCATCCGGTCTTTGCGGCAGTGTGTGTCCCTCAAATTTTTAGGGGAAATAAAAATCTTACCAATTCTAGTATGATCCAGCACATGTTTCAGGCGTTCAATCTCTGCCTTTTGCCGATTCAAGGTTTGGTTCAGCTTTTCCATTTCGGCTTGCTTTAACGATGAAGACGCAATCCCAGAGTCTGCATGTTGCATTTCTTCCTGGAGCTACAGATGAGCAAAAATAATCAAAATGACCTTCGTGAAGATATCTGTGCGCCACAAACAGGGTGCGAATGAATGAATAACTAATGAGATGCAGCCGTACCAGTTTGTTTACAGCAACCTTTACCACCGAATGCGAATGATCAGTAACCCGTACCTGCTTCTCGGTTTCCTTCAGGAGGCTTTGCAGGAGTTCGATCTCTGCCGCGGCTTTGGCCAGATCCCGGGAAGCTTGAGCTGCTCGAGAAGAGACATTTTCTGATTCCCGCACGTCCTGTTGCAAATACAAAACATTACACAAACACTTTGGCGAGAATCCTTTGTATAAAAGACACGGAGCAGAGAAGACAAATGTACACAAAAATCACCGGGGATGGTTGAAAGCGTCCAGCCGCTAGATTCCTACATGAGCGACTGCTTCATAGTTCGAGGCTTCGCCAGGCCAGTCCCTGATCTAATACGGGGCGGCTATTGATTACTTTTGGACTGGAAACCTATGGATATTGCCCAGTTATGTACTGCAAACACATGCTTTAATTTCTACACCCCGTGTGCCGTCGCTTGGTGGCGCAGTGTAAATATTTGTTAGTCTGTCTTAACCAACGCTGTCTGTGCGTCCTACCTCCAGTCGCTCTTGATTTAACTTGAGTACCGTTCCATGGAGGGACTGAAGCTGATCCTTGGCGTTGGAAAGTTCAGACGCGGCCTTCTTGTCTGAAGTGGCCACCGCTCTCTTCAGCTCTTTCAGCTCTCTTTCCAGGCCAGACAACTGCTTCTGCGCCTGAGAATCTTCCATTTTCCTCTACGACAGGAAAGAGTTAAAAAGTTCATTTATTTGGCACTTGAGGACATTTAATAGCGCAGAATTATTTGCTTAAAAAGCCGATATCCATAAAACAGTGGTTCGATCAATGTAGTGTCGATTATAAAGAATTCTGTAACAGAACTCCAAGCCTGCGCGCAAACACTAGAGCGAAAGCAACAGTGGAGTTGGAAAAGGTTTCCAGTTTGTCGATTCTGGGTCACGTGTGAAATCTCTCCAGTTGCAGCTTTAGTGAATAAAGCTCACGATGGAATGATTGGAGAAGAAGTGGCTTGTTGGAGTCAAATCCTTTTAAACTACCTCAGTACAGAGACACAAGCATGCGTTTACCTTGCTGCGCTCTAGTGAATGAAGCCACATGTCTTGATTTCGCGTGTCCTTCCTATAATGGCCATTTTATCCCGATTAACTTACAAAGGTCTGGCACAAAACAGTAAAGCATGTTCAAAGTGATCTTTAATGATGTTACATTTTCTGAGAGCTCTACGTCTTCACGGTTTAATCCGTCATATGGGTCGGCATATCGCACGAAAGTGAAACCAACATCAATGTACAAAGGTCATTTTAGTAGCAAACCTTCTCCTCTGAATCCTGCAGGTCCATCATGAGCTTCTCGTGTTCTTCCTCTGCCTCCACGAGCTGCTGATCTGCCAGGCTTTGAATCTCCTCCATGTCTTTCAATTTCCCTTTTAGCTGCCGGATTTCGTTCTCTAGCTGGCACGCCTTGGCATCTTGCTGCCGCCTTTCTGCCTGGATCTGTCATGTCAGGGGAACAGAAAGAATTGTGACATTGAAGAAAATAGTGGTTGCAGGAAGTGGTTTAGAAAGTCCGTAGCCAAGCCATTAAGTAGAAGAGTCCCCACTCCCCCATACAAACCTCTTCCCGGCTATTGCAACCGAGCGGCAAACTGCTCTTGCTGCTCAGCCGTTACGGCTGCCTGTTATACATTGACACTTCCCATCATAGATTTCCTGGATCAAACCCCAAGATCAGGATCAGATTGCGGAAGGTTTTGGGGTTCCGAGATCAGCTTTTCTTTTCCGCGCAGATCCAATCCCTGAGTCTGGAACCTGCTGGGCAGTGAGATTCTAAGCCTCCCAGCCGGAGACCCTCAGCCGTGTCCATGACTTGCAGCATCTCCCCTGCCGGCTCACAGGTGACGGAGGAGGTCGGGAAGATGCTGTGACTCTCCGGGTGTCTTCGCAGTCATCAACTTCCCTGTCTGCTGTACAATTCACAAGCATGCAGGGGAGTGAATGCCAAGATCCAGGGACTCTTTTTCACAAGGAAGCCACAGGGCTGGCCACGGGTCACATGGTGTCTGATCAGGGCTTGGCATCGGAAGTTCAAAACCACTAATCAGGACAACCCTACTTCCTATACTTTGTATATTGAGGCAACTGAAGAATAATGGACGATTCTTTGGTCACTCATTATCCTTGCCACCTGTTTCTTGCAGCCGGTGCAAGCGAGTGATTTTTATTCAGAGTAAGGTGGTCCTACCTTGAAGAGGATGGCAAGATGATCAGCTGCCTCCTCTCGCCTCGAACAGACGGACACCATGTAGAAATAGTTCTCCCGTGTCCTTCCTTTGATTCTGTGTACATGTGATCGCACAAAATAAAGTCCTGTGGACTCCAGGGCAAATGACCAAGCTGCAGCAGCATTGCTGGTATTCATTAATGCCTCCCTAATGAGTCAAGCTGCTAACATAGCTGTAACAGTGCAGGCAATAGGGTGTCACCAAGATTAATGGCTCATGCTACATGTTAGTATTTGTGGCTTCCTAGTACCAGCTCAGCCAGATTAGGGATCCCATTGTATTTCGGCAGATCCCTTTGTTGCCTCTTTTGTCTGATCGAGTGCATTACAGTTACAAGTATTTATAAAGCACTAACAAGTTCCGTAGTGCTGTACAACAGGTGAGACAGAATAACAAATATACACAAACGTTAAAAACACAGAATAGTAGGACCCTGCTCAAGAGCTTACAATCTAAGAGGAGAGGGGTGACACAGAGGGTAAGCAGAGAACATAAAGTAGCGGGTGTGTGTGGACTGGGTGGGAAGATGGAGTAAGAAATGTACAGAGGGGAATCATGGAGTGAGCCGATGTGTTTACAGAGACTTCTTGAAGGACTGGAGAGACGGGGAGAGTCTGATGGTGCGGGGGAGGGAGTTCCAAAGAAAGGGGCGGCTCTGGAGAAGTCTTGAAGGTGGGTGTTGGGGATGCGGGTACAAGGAGCTGATAGCATCGGATCATTGGCCGAGCAAAGTGGTCGGGATGGGATGTACCTGCTAATAAGGGAGGAGATGTAGGCAGCGGCGCGGTTATTGAGAGCTTTGTACGTGACGAGGACCAGTATTATGAAATGGAATCTAAAGGAGACAGGGATCCAGTGTGGAGATTGACAAAGGGGTGAGGTGCGAGAGGGGTAAGGTGCGAGAGGGGTAAGGTGCGAGAGGGGTAAGGTGCGAGAGGGGTAAGGTGCGAGAGGGGTAAGGTGCGAGAGGGGTAAGGTGCGAGAGGGGTAAGGTGCGAGAGGGGTAAGGTGCGAGAGGGGTAGGTGCGAGAGGGGTAAGGTGCGAGAGGGGTAAGGTGCGAGAGGGGTAAGGTGCGAGAGGGGTAGGTGCGAGAGGGGTAAGGTGCGAGAGGGGTAAGGTGCGAGAGGGGTAAGGTGCGAGAGGGGTAAGGTGCGAGAGGGGTAGGTGCGAGAGGGGAAGGTGCGAGAGGGGAAGGTGCGAGAGGGGAAGGTGCGAGAGGGGAAGGTGCGAGAAAGGTGCGAGAGGGGTAAGGTAGGGGTAAGGTGCGAGAAAGGTGCGAGAGGGGTAAGGTGCGAGAGGGGTAAGGTGGAGGAGCCTGGCACAGGCAATCATTACAGACTACAGAGGGAGAATCTGAGATCGCTTAAGACCAGAGAGAAGGAGGTTACAGTAGTCAAGGCGGGAGATAATAAGAGCCTGGATGAGCCTTTTAGCAGAGTCCTGATTCAGAAGGAGATGGACGCGTGCAATGTTTTTTTGGTGGAAGTAGCAGGATTTTGGTTAGAGACGGAATGATTACATAGGAGGTCAGAAATATTAGTATCCCAGAGCCAATATATTCCACTTACCCTGGCTTCAGCGGCCTTGTTGCAGGCTCTTTTATAGTCTCCAGGAGCATCCTTTGCCTTCTCGTGCAATACAGCGATTTCCTCCTGTAGTCTCTTCTGTCTTTCTAAAGCCGCTTTCTTCTCCTCTTGGGACCTGGCAAGAATCTGATTGATTTGGTTTTGCAGAGCAAGCAGATTCTGTCCAAGAACATCCGTGGCGTCAGAACACCTTGAGTAGGAGAAACAATGAGATATTCTAATCTGCGCGGGAGAACTTTTAATCTTTTATTTTTACAGCGATTCTTGGGGTTTCCATATCAACTCACGAACGAGATCCAGGGCGGACGAATGAAATGGCAGCGAAGGAGTTAAACAACAACAGCCCCAGTGCAGGCGTTACTTCAGAAACAATGAATTGACGGAGAACTGAATATCTTAATAGAAAGTCGTTGAATATAATTTTTTTTATTTTTTAAAGGGCCACTACCACTAAAAAAAATTTAAAAAACTGCAATGTCCTTATTGTATTTATTTGATGTTGCTGATATCTTACATGTGTTTTGTTTTTCTTATGTTTAGTTAAGAGAATATTTCCCTCTATATGTGTCACTGGGCGCATCCATTGTGTGATATTTTCCTCTATATGTGTCACTGGGTGCATCCATTGTGTGATATTTTCCTCTATATGTGTCAATGGGTGCATCCATTGTGTGATATTTTCCTCTACATGTGTCACTGGGTGCATCCATTGTGTGATATTTTCCTCTACATGTGTCAATGGGTGCATCCATTGTGTGATATTTTCCTCTATATGCGTCAATGGGCGCATCCATTGTGTGATATTTTCCTCTATATGTGTCACTGGGCATCCATTGTGTGATATTTTTCTCTATATGTGTCACTGGGTCATCCATTGTGTGATATTTTCCTCTATATGTGTCACTGGTGCATCCATGTGTGATATTTTTCTCTATATGTGTCACTGGGCACATCCATTGTGTGATATTTTCCTCTATATGTGTCACTGGGTACATCCATTGTGTGATATTTTTCTCTGTATGTGTCACTGGGTGCATCCAGTGTGTGATATTTTCCTCTGTATGTGTCACTGGGTGCATCCATTGTGTGATATTTTCCTCTATATGTGTCACTGGTACATCCATTGTGTGATATTTTTCTCTGTATGTGTCACTGGGTGCATCCAGTGTGTGATATTTTCCTCTGTATGTGTCACTGGGTGCATCCATTGTGTGATATTTTCCTCTATATGTGTCACTGGGTGCATCCATTGTGTGATATTTTCCTCTATATGTGTCACTGGGTGCATCCATTGTGTGATATTTTCCTCTATATGTGTCATTTTTTTTTTTAAATATAACTCATTTGTCTTTTTTTTTTTTACACCCAATCTCATCTTTTGTAATATTAACCAGCCATGTAAATCATTCTGATCCTTCCTAACCTTAAATCCTAATAAAAATAAAATCAGTTTAACATCTTCTAACTTGTTAAACACCTGCAGATATTACTCACATACTAATAAAAATTTTAAAGTACGGACACTGACAATATTTTTTTTTTGTTCCTCCCAAATACCATTTTTTACAAACTATTTATTTTAAAAAAAAAAAACACCCACCGGACTTCTCCAACTCCAGTCTGCAGTTTTTGCTTGAGGTCTGCGACCCGTGCGGTGATCTCATCCGGGTGCACCAAGTTGTCCAAGGCGTCATCAAGCTGAGCCTGGAGATCTTCAAGCTGCTCTTTTAATAAAATATTATCTTCCTAAATTATATTAAAATTAATAAAAAGAAAGAAAAAAACAATTAAAAACACAGTTAACATGCATTTTGGTAAAGAGAGCAAAATATATGTATATAATAAAAACTATGTAAAATCTCTTTCCCGCCTCTTTAACCATTCAGGATTGGCTCAGAGAATGTCAGATTGATACAAAGTTTAAATCGAACGTTAACAGGCAAATTCAAACAGCAACACGTGGGAAAATTTATTGTTAAACACCGGGAACAGTAATCCTTTTGTGCGCGGGGCAGACAGGGTACGTATTCACCTGCAGTTGCTTCATTTGAGACAATAGCTTTTTGTTCTCCTTCTCTTTCTCTTCCAGGAGCTGTGCTTTAGTGAGGGCATTCTCCAGCGCCTGCTTATCCTTCACCAGCTCCGCTTGCAAGGCGGAATTCTCCATCTGGGAAAATAAAAAAAAAAAGTGTATGGAAAAATATTAGATACAGCTACAGAATATAAACCACTGCATAAAATATCAGCTGGGTATATATCTAGTATTTTATGCATACATTATATAAATATATATATATTAAAGATCTGCATAATAATAAGCCAAAGCTATAGAATATCTGAATAAAAATGAGCTAGCTATACCTCTCATTTATATATGTATAAAATATCAGCAATCTAGCTAGCTCATTTGTATGCAGATATTTGATATATATGATGTATGCATGAAATATGAGAGATGTAGCTAGCTCCTTTTTATGCAGATATTATAGATTTAGCTAATTTTTATGCAGATATTTAATATATGGATATATTTATATATAATGTATGCATAAAATATGAGAGATCTAGCTAGCTCATTTTTATGCAAATATTTAATATATAGATATATATGATGTATGCATGAAATATGAGAGATCTAGCTAGCTCCTTTTTATGCAGATATTATAGAGTTAGCTCATTTTTATGCAGATATTTAATATAGATTTATATATGAATATGCATAAAACATCTATTAAATATCTGCATTAAAATGAGCTAGCTATATCGCGTATTTTATGCATACATCCTATATAAATAGCTGCATAAAATTAGATCTACATAAAACTAATTTTTAAGCAGATATTTACATATTTTATGTAAATATATGTATATATTTTATATCTATATAATATATACAAATACGTGCATAAAAATTAGATATATCTATATAATATAAATATATGCATGAAACACAAGCTCATACAGATGTGTGTTTGATATGATATATGCAAATATCACATCCAATATTAAGATATTCTGGGCGTTTATTTTTCCACTCGCCATAATTCGCGCACACGTTTGAAGACTTACATGGCTGAGTTTTTTGAGCCGGTCCAGTTCATGCTTCAGCTGGTTTGCCTCCGCATCCCGGACCTTCAGGTGGGCTTCCAGCTCGGCTTCGTACTCGCTGAGGTCACCCTGGGCTTGCCGGAGAGACTCGTTCAGTTCCTGCTGGTCTCGGAGGCCGCGCTCCAGCTCGGAGATTTCCTGTAACGCCACAGTAAGAAGGAGAATTAGCCTCATCCAAAGGCCATCGTCACCGCGTTATGAGGTCATCTGTATCGGAGATTTAAAACATTCTATTTATTAATATTTGCTTGTTTATTTAGCACCAACATAGTCTGCAGCGCGGTATAGGGGTTACCATATATTATGATACTACAGAAACAATAAATGGTTAAAACGGTCTAACAAATGGCATCGGGCATGGACATCCATCTCCTGGATCCAACTGGTGTAGGACAATCCCCTAGATCAGGGATGGTGAACCTTGGCACCCCAGATGTTTTTTTAAACTACAGATCCCATGATCCTTAGTCACATGTTAATCTGGCTGAGCATCATGGGACATATAATTCAGAAACATCTGGGGTCCCAAGGTTCAGCATTAATGCCCTATAGCACTGATGGTGAACCTTGGCACCCCAGATGTTTCTGAACTACATGTCCCATGGTGCTCCACCAGCTTTAAGGCTGACTGAGCATCATGGGATATGTAGTTTAGAAACATCTGGGGTGCCAAGGTTCGCCATCACTGCCCTAGAACAATGGGTCATCCAGTTTGGCCCAAGGTTGCGCATCTAGTATATTGGACAGCAATCTTTGCCCTCCAGATGTTTTGAAACTACATCTCCCATGATGCCCTGCCCCTCATTAGATTGGCTGAACCCTGTGCGAAATGTAGCTCCAAAACACATATAGGGAAAAGATTGCTGACCGATGGTCTTGATGATCTGTTGACCCCTTCATAGCCGTGATCGTGTATAGAGCATCAGCAGTAACAGACACGGCAGCCAGAGATAGTGTCAACACAACCTGGAGCTATGCAAATGAAATCCGTTGCAAACACATTTCCTTTGCATTTGAGCCCCAGAACATGCCGCTAACATTTTAACAGCGTGGACATGATAACGGGGCGCTAACACTTTATAAAAGCAGCTGGGAATGTGTCTGAATGACCTCTCCCCAGCGGATCCTGCATGGAGACCTGAGCTGCAGTGACACCTTCTGGCCAGGTGGTGGCGACATCTCCCTGTCAAAAAAGTAAGGAATACACTGGGAATATTCACAAATACGTCTTGCTGCTGCACAAATAAAAAAAGAACACACTGCTTCCTGACATTGTATTTGTGGAAAAATCACTTTGTAGCGAACAGATTAAAAGAAATAAACGTGCATTTGCAAAAAAATAGTCATCAGGCCGTAAAGTCAAGTCCTGCCTGAAGTTTGTTTACACCCAAGCGATGTTTTATGATGGAAACAGAGCTCCCTGTGTATATGCCTTTAGCTTGCACGCTTCCAGACAGTCATGTGTTCAGTCGCAGGCGCCACATTTAACATGCATCTGTAAGATTATTTAAAGGGTGCTGCCGGAGCAGTCGTTTGTTGAAGTCTTAGAAAAATCCATTATTCTGCAACCGGAATAATCATATTTTAGCACGTGTTGTGGCTGCAGTGCGGGGCTCACGTCGAGCAATCAGGGAAGCCGTGCTTTGGGGGATGATATAGATTTTGTTTTGCTAGGCGTCTGATCACTAAAACATTACATATAAAATACCACATTTAACCCCTTCCCTAAAAAGTGTTTTTCCAAAAATCTACCGTCAGGAACCAGAAGATTGTTGTAAAATCATTTTTAATTAATTAAAAACCGTATACAGTAAGAAATATTTGGGAATATTCCCAGTGTATTCCTTACTGTAATAACCTATTGGGCGGGGGGGCGGACGTTGCCATCTACTGGTCAAAAAGAGTTACTGCGATTAGAATTGCAGCCTGTGCCGTCAGGACATTTCTTAGCCGATTTTAACCCATTTTAGCAGCTTGGGCGTTATACCCACAGAGCTAGAAGTTTGCGGGCACCTTCTGGAGGTCAAAAGCACACGAAATTCATTTGCAACAAGCGAATTTCATTTGCAATCAAACAGCACAGCCCCGGATGGTGTTAACACCTTCTCAGGTCGCTACTGTATACACCATCACAGTAGTGAAGGGGTTAAATGGACACACATAAAAAAATATTTGCCGATTTATAGTTTTATTAGGATAAGTAACTGCTGCAGGGGGTAAGGAAAAACCCCAGTTACCTTTTTCATGTTTTCAGCATCCAAGGCCACGATTTCGAGGTGTTTGTTCTCCTCCTCCAGCTCAGACAGCCGTTGCAGTAGATCCGTGCGCTCCAGTTGGAGCTCTGCGCACTCCTCGTGAGCTTGTTTGGCCTGGCCTTTAACACTCTCTAGATATTCCTGGAGCCCGGCTATTATTCCTTCCAGATCCCTCTTTAGAGCCTCGTTAGCTGCGATCTGACCTGAGTTTTCCAGAAAAAGGGGAAAAAAAAAAAAAAAAATTAAAAAAATTGGAATAAATAAAAAAAATGAATAAAAAAAAAAATAAAAAAATAAAATAAAATCAGGAATATCCGAAACAACCAGATTTGGGCAAAAGTAAATGCAAAATGAGCAACAGAATAAAAAAAGAAAGAAAAAATGCATAAAACCTTTATTTTTTATATTTTTACTCCTTTGCGTGGATAACCAAGTTAAAGGGATTATTATTATTGGCGTTTATATAGCGCCAACAGTTTTCGCAGCGCTTTACAATAACCAAAGGGAACAAGACACAAATAAGCATATGATGGAGACAAGAGGTGTAGAGGGCCCTGCTCATAGGAGCTTACAATCTAGAAATTATTCGGATAATGTTTAATTTCACCATAAATATATTCGATACGCTTCCAAGTGCACCGGGATTCCCTTTAAATCTGCGGCTTGTCAAGTAATGGCCCTTGGCTGCTTTTCAGGTGGAAAATGAAGAGGACGAATGAATCTTTTGTGTTTTGACAGCTGAGCTTTCAGGTTTTCGCTCCAATCACTTTGTAACCCGATATCAATCACCTCTCCCCTGCACAGAACCGCAAAAATATCGTTCTCCCTACTGTGAGAAAGGAAGGTAAAGAGCAGCAAGCAGATTGCTGAAGGCAGCCAAGCAAAGTGCCTTTAACGCCTCGAGGATAGAAAATAGTTGCAATTGCTAAAATGCTTCATTTACCAGACTGGATTTACGCAGGCTTTAAGAACCACTAGAAGGTCTGTAAAAATGAACGTGCAGCATCAAAAAACATGTGGACCAGGGAACTCAAACTCCGCCCCCCTCAGATGCTTCTGAACTACAACTCCCATGATTCTCTGAGCACCTATTGCATTCAAAGAATTCTGAAAATTGGCACCAATCACCATCTGGGGGGGGGGGCGGCAGAGTTTGGCATCGCTGATCTAGACGGTCCCCTAAAAAAGCAAAATAAAAGCTCCTTTATCAGCATTTATCGTTCCACGATGGATACTGGGTGTAGGAGGGCGAGAACTGAAGCCACTAAGCCAGAGGTCAGCGACCTGGGCACTCCAGAGGTTTTAAAACAACATCTCCCATGATGCTCAGGTACTCATTAGATTGGCTGAGCATCATGGGAAATGTAGCTCCGTAAACATCTGGGGGGGGCCAAGATTGTTGACCCCGTGCACAAGGCGTTTTGGAAAGGCCATTTGCGGCCATAGATCAGCAGCTGGAGGGGCCAAGCTCCGACAATCACCAAGCTGGCATTTACGGTTACAGTGGTTTGTAATTAAAGGGTTAAAAATTATGCCAGCTGGGAAGCGGCTCCCTTCCTTCCCTAACACGTTTTATCATTCCCGGTGACATCCAAGGACCCGAGCTCTCCATGTGCACCTCTCAGGGCTGTCACAGCATTTCCTGCATCACCGAGAGGAAATATTTTTAGAAACGTGTCTTGCACAATTACATTCGTCTTAAAGGGACACAACCACTTCCATAAAAACCGGAACTAGATCACTCGTGCAGTACAAATAAAAACACACTATAAAACACACTATAAAACACACTATAAAACACACTATAAAACACACTATAAAACACACTATAAAACACACTATAAAACACACTGCTGTTTTCTTTGATGAAGTAATTGCATGTAGAAATGAAAATAAAACGATGTATTTTATCTCTGGGTTCCAGTTTCGGGATATTTCCCATGATACAACATTTACCAAAAGCTTGGATTTGTGTCTCTTGTTTATTTAATCTACAATAGTTAAGAGTTAATGAGGTGGAGGAGGAATGTTTACATAAGGCTATTGTCTTCCAGGGTACACGGGATAAGTGCTGGCAGCTGAATGAGATCAAACAGGGAGCTTAAAAGTCTTCTAATCTACCCCTGGTGATGTCCTTTGAATACATCCCACACAATACAATGATGTGAGTCGGTGACTGACCCATTCACTCCATTCTATGGCCAAAGCCACACAGTGAGGAGCAAGTGATGGAAAGATACAACACAAAATATCACACAATGGATGCACACATAGAGAGGAAAATATCACGCAATGGATGCGCCCAGTGACACATATAGAGGAAAATATCACACAATGGATGCACCCAGTGACACATATAGAGGAAAATATCACACAATAAGGACATTTCATTTTCTGCTTATTTTAGGGTTAACTCTAATATTCTTCTCCATTTCTTCTTTTGACAAGAGGAGGAGGAGAAGAATGTGTTACCTGAAAACAGAGCAGAATGTTGGGTTTAAACTGTACCCTAAATGTAACCCTAACCCTAAAACAAAGACGAATAGTAGCCCAACTCTAACTACGACAAATGACGCTCCCATTCAGGCCGGGGGAGGGGAAAAAATAATATGATTTGAAGGATTTCCTCTGCAACAGCGCAAACCAGATGGGCATATAGCCAATAATTCCCAAGCTATACATTCTTTCTGTCTCCATGCCTTTCGCTCGGACACACGGTACAATTCTCATGATGCTCGGGCAGTGAAGGTGGCCATCTGAGCATCATGGGTGTGATAGTTCACAGTAGACGGAGTGCTTAAGGTTACTTATCAATGTAATAGGCTCAGTGCGTCACTAATTCCGGGGCCGGGTAGACTCTGGATACTGGGATTTCTAAATGTCTGCATTAATCGATGTGAATCTAGGTGTAAAACATGACCTGGCTCCTAGAAAACCACAGATGGCGATGTTTTCTCGTGGGGCTCCTAAAACCCCGATATAAATTGGCTGAGCCATGCATTAGAATTAAACGAGTTGGGCCGCAGCACACCGTACAGATTGCTTCTCCTGCAGTCCCTCCACGGTGCAGGGAGGAGGGTTTTCTTTCCAAGGTCCCCGATGGCCACGAGATTAAACACATATGTATTTTCCAGCAGGAAAGCGCTCCGGGAGGAATGTAATAGACCACCTTCCTGTGGATTCCTGAAAGCCTACGCTCAGCTGTTCAGTTTGCAGCCTCCGTCAGGCATACCCGGATTAAACACTTTGGGCCCGATTACATTCTTCACGCAAAAATGCACGATAAATGTGTGAATTTTGCGCGAAGCGTCAAACATTAACCCACGTAAATCAACGCTGGTATTACAATCCTCGCTCATTTTTTTCATCCGTCAAAAAATAACGCGCAGAAAAAACGCACGCGCAGTAACGTTGCGCACATAAATCAGTGTGCGGACTGTTTTTTTCACGCGATTCAGCCAATCAGAATTACATTTTTGCACCTGTCAAAGTCAATCTGCGCATATATGCTGCAGCAATAATAAATGGACACACAACAACTTCACAAATTTACTGGTTTGGGTATGTGTAGAATGTGTAACTATACTTTGCTGCGTGTTTTTTTTTGGGCTGGTGTATTTGGTTTCGGCAGGTTGATAGAATTTGCCGTTAACATCAGCTTTTAGGAGTTGCTAAAAATATGCGCGTAAAGGCTGTGCGTTACAAACTGCGCATAGATTGTAATACCATCCGCGTACCAGCGCACAAACGCAGTTGCGCTCACGATGTTAACTATAGGACGCGCAAAGTACAGTAAGCTCGCGCAAAGTACAGTATGCTCGCGCAGGTTCACCCGCGGTTGACGTATACGTCCGTTTGTTGCGCTGAGATTGTAATACAAGTTTCAGCGCAAAGGGTTTTGCCCCTCGCGTTAATGCGTTTTTGCGCACGCGTTAACGTTTGCGTGTACAATGGAATAGGGTCCTTTATAAAGCGGCAACATGTTCTGCAGCACTGTACAACAGGTAGGACAAATCTATTGTGTGATATTTTCCTCTATATGTGTCACTGGGTGCATCCATTGTGTGATATTTTCCTCTATATGTGTCACTGGGTGCATCCATTGTGTGATATTTTCCTCTGTGTCACTGGGTGCATCCATTGTGTGATATTTTCCTCTGTGTCACTGGGTGCATCCATTGTGTGATATTTTCCTCTGTGTCACTGGGTGCATCCATTGTGTGATATTTTCCTCTATATGTGTCACTGGGTGCATCCATTGTGTGATATTTTCCTCTATATGTGTCACTGGATGCATCCATTGTGTGATATTTTCCTCTGTCACTGGGTGCATCCATTGTGTGATATTTTCCTCTATATGTGTCACTGGGCACATCCATTGTGTGATATTTTCCTCTGTGTCACTGGGCGCATCCATGGTGTGATATTTTGTGTTGTAAGATATCAGCAACATCAAATAAACACAATAAGGACATTTCATTTTTTGGTGGTAGCAGCTGTTTAAAAAAGTCATGTACAATATATCTGAAGACAGGACATGACACAAACCGATACAGCGGGGATGGAGGACCCTATTCCCATAGGAGCTTGCAATCTGGATAAGCAGATGCTACCAGTGACAAGCCCAGCACGAAGACTGTGTGTAGAAGCCGGGTGTTACTGGATATCATTTCATGGAAACCCACGAATCCAATCGATCCTGCAGGCCGGCACACATCAAGTCCTATAGAAGAAGGAGCGAGGTACCAGCCGCCATAAACCGCTGAGGCCTGCTAGCCTAAATATGCCTCGCAACAGTAACACAACACGTGGATGCAATGACATGCAACACATGATAGTGTATAGCAAAGGTGAACAGAAACAGGAGTTCCCTGGCGTTTCAGTTCTGGTCGCCTGTGATGATCGGCTGATCCACATACGATATTACCTTCTCTGTAACGCTAAAACCTTACGAGACCTGAGCGGGGACTCCCCGCAGAGCAGGACGGTTACGCCGCTGCCTGTTCTATATGGTCTCATACACCCACTTTTTGTTCGTACTTGTGTGTTCTTGTAGAAAAGGGTGGAACTGGTTTCATTCTTTATCAAGTCACGTCTCACGGTTCTACAGGTCCTACGAGCACATTTAAGCGTGTAGCGATTCATAAGCGCGTAAACCTCTGCTCCGACAACCCTGAATACATTAAAGTATACGGCATTAGCCCTGCGCTGCAACAGTAATTACACCCACTCCAGCACTCCGTGGCTCACCCAAAGGATTCTACACAAATACATGGTGCCCGGTCACTGTATCACACGCCCGTCTTCTTGCCCGGCCAGTTCAGTTTACCTTCTAGCATGATAAAGGCTCTTATACTGGTTTTGAGCCTCAGAGTCGATGGAGGTGGACTGACCTGTCAGTAAGGTGCAAGGACTGATCTGTAGGAGGTGTCCTCCGCTCAGAGCTGTGACTCCGCCCCTGCGGCATGCCACGTGGATGTGAGCGACAGAAAACTTAAATAGGGAGTTACTAGCAACAACAACACACTAAACAGATACATTTATTTGGATTAAACGCCCCCTCCAGCCTCCGATGGGCAGAACAAGTTCAGATGAGTAACAGTAACCCTATAAAACATTACACACATAGGGGAAGCAATGTGCTTGCTTGGAATTGGATCCACCATTGTACACACACTTGGCATGGCTTTTTTCCTACCGTCAGTAAGCTGCTGCTCCAGGTCTTTAATCTCTTCGGTCTCCTTGGCTATCCGGGACAGCATCTCGTCCAGGCGGCCTTCCAGCTTCTGGTACTGCCGGGTCATTATGTCCAGCTGTTGCTCTTTGCCAGCTTTCTGAGCCTTCACGTGAGACTGGACCAAAAAAAACCACAACAGGCGAGGTTAGGAGGTATTTACCCGTTTCTGTTAAATATAAAGTGTCCAGCCGGACAACTGCAACCGAACTTCTGCGTCGGAAACCGGTTTTATATGGGGGGGGGATAAAAGAGGCATTTATTGTAAAAGCTGTGAGGCTACTACATGCAGTTAATAGGTTAATAATTAATCACATACGAGACAAGTCAATAAAAAGGCTCGTTTAGAAGGAGCTGCAAAGCCAGATGCTCATATTGACACGGATTAAGGTTTTTGCAAGAGGGGCCCGAGGCAAAATGATTAAATATTTATGTATGACTGCATGCATTGGGTGTGAATATATATATATATATTAATGCATGACATAGACATGTGTAAAGCAATACACGTGTTTGTTGCTTGATCGATCGATCTGTGTTGTGGTGGATGGTAAAAAATGTGGGATTGAGGCTGGTGTCAGACGAGCGCAATTTGTACGGACTGTGCGCCCGCGCAGTACGGCGATCTTTCTGATGGAAGACGCAGTAGTGGTCACACAGTCGGTTATTTTCACGGACGTTATTTTTGACGGATGTAGCAGGGAAAATAAATTAAAATGCAAAACCATTTTGTCCGTCAAAAATGCTGGACGTATAAATGCAGTCCGTCTGACCTCGTTCATCACTCACACGCAAAGCTACGCGGATGTTGCGGACGCAGAGCACTCCGCACGTCCGTTCTAGTGGTTTTACGTTCTTGCCTAACCTGCGTCCGTTTGCGGCGTGCGTTGTGCGCTTGCAGTTCGGTGCGGACGCACTTCGTGTGGAGGACTCAATTGGCGATTATTCTATGCTGGGACAGACGTTATTATGTGCGCAAAAACGGACGTTCACACTGCGCTCGTCTGACATCAACCCAAAAGTCTCCACACAGCAAATAATAAAATGTATAGCTGCAGAGGACATCTACGCATCCCGGCAACTCAGAGAACGTTTCACAGAGCTCATGTGCTACATTCCCCGTATGCAGCAAGGAACTCTGGGTAGGACATGCAAATGAAGTCCACAACTTCTCCCTTTTTTGCATGTACAGACCCTAGATGCAACAGACGTCTAGTCTAGACTTCTGATTTATTTAACCAATCCTTGTTAACGGGAGTCGTCCCAGAAGACTGGAAATTAGCAAATGTTGTGCCCATTTACAAGAAGGGTAGTAGGGAGGAATCGGGGAACTATAGGCCAGTTAGTCTTACGTCAGTAGTGGGGAAATTAATGGAAACCATGTTAAAGGAAAGGATTGTTGAACATCTAAAAACACAGATTACAGGATCAGAAACAACATGGGTTTACCTCAGGGAGATCATGCCAAACTAATCTTATTGATTTTTTTTGATTGGGTAACAAAAATAATAGACACAGGTGGTGCAGTAGACATTGCTTATTTAGATTTCAGTAAGGCTTTTGATACTGTTCCGCATAGAAGGCTTATCAATAAATTGCAATCTTTGAGCTTGGATTCCAATATTGGTGAATGGATTAGGCAGTGGCTGAGTGACAGGCAACAGAGGGTTGTGGTAAATGGAGTTTATTCGGCGCAAGGTCTTGTTACCAGTGGGGTACCTCAGGGGTCAGTACTTGGACCCATTCTCTTTAATATTTATATTAGTGATATTGCAGAAGGTATTAATGGAAAAGTATGTCTTTTTGCTGATGACACAAACATTTGCAACAGGGTTGACGTTCCTGGAGGGATCAGCCAAATGACAAATGATTTAGGTAAACTAGAAAAATGGTGGGAGCTGTGGCAATTGAGTTTTAACGTGGATAAGTGCAAGATAATGCACCTGGGACGTAAAAACCCAAGGGCTGAATATAGAATATTTGATACATCTGAGGGTTGGGATTTAGGGGTTATTATTTCAGAGGATCTAAGGGTAAGTAGTCAATGTAATAGAGCAGCAGGAAATGCTGGCAGAATGCTTGGAAATGCTGGCAGAATGCTTGGTTGTGTAGGGAGAGGTATTAGCAGTAGGAAAAGGGAAGTGCTCATGCCACTGTACAGAGCACTGGTGAGACCTCACTTGGAGTACTGTGTGCAGTACTGGAGACCGTATCTCCAGAAGGATATAGACATCTTAGAGAGAGTTCAGAGAAGGGCTACTAAAATGGTGTACGGCTTGAAGGAGAAAAGTTACCAGGAAAGGCTTAATGATCTTAACATGTACAGCTTGGAAAAAAGACGAGACAGAGGAGATATGATAGAAACATTTAAATACGTAAAGGGAATCCACAAGGTAGAGGAAG
The DNA here is from genome assembly GCA_009667805.1 of Leptobrachium leishanense. Taxonomy (NCBI): domain Eukaryota; kingdom Metazoa; phylum Chordata; class Amphibia; order Anura; family Megophryidae; genus Leptobrachium; species Leptobrachium leishanense. Next base: position 139,817,379 of record CM019071.1, read on the forward strand.
GGAGTATATTTAAAAGGAAACAAAGTATCAAAACAAGAGGACATAGTCTTAGATTAGAGGGGCAAAGGTTTAAAAGTAACATCAGGAAGCATTATTTTACTGAGAGGGTGGTGGATACATGGAACAGTCTTCCAGTAGAAGTGGTAGAGGCCAAAACAGTAATTGAATTTAAGCAAGCATGGGATAGGCATAAGGCTATCCTAAACAAAAGATAAATCCAGGTAAAGTATCCATGTAATTGGGCAGACTAGATGGGCCGAAAGGTTCTTATCTGCCGACATTTTTCTATGTTTCCATGTTTCTAGTTCCATGCTGCATACGGGGAATGTAGCGCATGAGCTCTGTAAGAAGTTCTCTAAATTGCTGGGATGTGTAAAGGACTTCTGCAATAATAAACATACATACTCACACCCCTTACATTTTTATAGATGCATTCGAGCATACATATTGAATCATTTTGCATACATCACATTTATTAACCCCTTAAGGACGCTGGGGTGGCGCCCTTAAGGGGTCGAATTTGCCGGCGCGGCGTACAGGTACGCCTCGCCGACAGGTGCCGTTGCGCGCACTGATTCCGAGCCCTCCCCACAGCCGTGTACACCCTGTACATGTACACCCTGCGTCTTCAAAGCCCGCCCGCCGCCAGGACGTCATGGAACGTCCTGCGGTGTTAAAGGGTTAAATGTATGCAAAAAAATATTTTTCAAACCCTTTTATATAGATGCATGCAGATATATATATATTACAGTCATTTATATATTGTCAGTAAATTACATAGCGTTTTACAATGGGGGAGCACAAACAGGAGATGTAACAATGTTACATGAAGAAGAGACGACCCTGTCTGTCGTTTAAAGTGTTGTATTAGCAGGACATCCAAGTGCTCAGCCAGACACATCCCATGAGCTTACAATCTAAAGGAACGGGGGTAAGTGAAACAAATGGGAGCGGAGGGAAGGTGGATGCTGGTGACCAGATGGAATATAGCAGGGATTAGGTGTGAAGGATCAGAAGTTTGGGCTTAGTAAGAGTGATCAGAGAGTAAAGTGGAAGCAGCTGGAAAGGAGAGCTGAAATTAGGGACTGAGCCTGGGTGAGACAACAGAGGGGGAAAAAGAAATGGAGATATACAGGTCAGAAAAATTAAATAAAGTATGAATGCACGCATCTATATAAACGAGTAAAAATAAAATATATTCAAGCCCCTTTTATATAGATGCATACAATCTTATATAAATACACACAGAAAAAATAAATACTGAATGCATCTATATAAACGAGTAAAAATATATTCAAACCCCTTTTATATAAACGCATGCAAACATATATATATATATATACACACATACAATCAGAAAAATTAAATACGCATGCATCTATATAAAAAGGGGTTGAATACATATTTTTAGAATTTATTTTTACACGTTTATATAGATGCAATCTATATACACAAATATTTAATATTATACACACACACACAAATGTATTTGCATTTCATGAGTACTAACAAGCAAAAAAAAAAACAAACAAACAAATGCTGTGACAATTCATACTTTCAGGCATTAAAGAGTTAAATGGTCTATTCAGCACACTCAACAATTTGATACAAAAGTCTTCTACACTATGGACCTGTCACTTCCGCTGCTGTGTACCTGCATCAGCACCACAACAGGTCTATCCGTATGAATCGGTGTGGTCTGGACAACATGTTACTCCGCAAAGGACAAAAAAAAAAAAAAAGGTTAAAATAGTTGCAGAATAGCGAAGAATAATGCACTGAATGCAAAAAACTGAACTGCTGCAACTTCATAAAAATTATAAAATCATTAAAAAAAAAAAAAACACAACAAACTTACGCTTTTGCTGGCCTCGGCAGACGTGGAAAAAACCCCACCCTCATAATTTTAGCTTGTAGTGGAAAAATCAGAAAGCGACACTTTCAGTTAGAGGTCGAGGGAGTCGAAGCTTTTCCTCGTTCTCGTCGCTGGCTGAAAATCTGCGAAACCCGCCGCTCATTATGAAACTGGAACGTTTCGCCCGAGTCAGTCCCGGGTGCTTGAAAGACCCTTTGTCGGAGTTAAGCTAGGCAGAGGATGGTGGCGTGCAGCAGAGGAGAGCAGCGTGCAGCAAAGCAATGTCCCCCCCCCCTCCTTCCTCCCATCGCTTTACTCCCCTATGGGTTTGAAATCTCAACCCAGGAAGCAGAGACCATCCTACCAATGGAAGGCGGCCCCCTCCTAACCGACCAGGCTCCTCTACTGGGGACTGGCTCGCATCCTCCTGTGAAAGGGCTTCTTCCTCCTGCAACAATGTAGCAGGCAGAAAGACAGACCCCGTGCATGCCGAGACCCGCTCCGTAATACATTACCGCGGCTTTATTCCACAGCGTCGCGCACCATGTACAGTCGCTCGCCTGCGCCGCTTACAAGGCTGTGTCCCAGAAGACCTCATTAAAGAGGAAGGATATGGCTTTACAAAGCAGCTCATTTTGTTCAGTGTCGGTAAACAATGTGATGTAACAGCAAAATCTGAAGGCACCGCGGGAGACGCACGAAAACCATATAGAATGTTAACAAAACCATTAATCTGCGCTCTCCTTGCAGCAACTTTATGCAAAAAAAAATGTGTATATTGCTCCGTGCGCTGACCCAGATATCCTATCAACAAAACTGATGGAGGACATTCGAGGGTAAAAAAAAAAAAATTGTACACAACAAAACAAACACAAATGCTCTATATACAGGGTGCGCTACACACGGCGCGGGCACGCTACATACAGGACAGGCACGCCTGGGTGCGCTACATATGGCGCGGGCACGCCTGGGTGCGCTACATACGGCGCGGGCACGCCTGGGTGCGCTACATACGGCGCGGGCACGCCTGGGTGCGCCACAGAGCTCGGGCACGCCTGGGTGCGCTACAGAGCTCTGGCACGCCTGGGTGCTCTACAGAGCTCGGGCACGCCACAGAGCTCGGGCACGCCTGGGTGCGCTACAGAGCTCGGGCACGCCACAGAGCTCGGGCACGCCTGGGTGCGCTACAGAGCTCTGGCACGCCACAGAGCTCGGGCACGCCTGGGTGCGCTACAGAGCTCGGGCACGCTACATAGAGCTCGGGCACGCTACATAGAGCTCGGGCACGCTACATAGAGCTCGGGCACGCTACATAGAGCTCGGGCACGCTACATAGAGCTCGGGCACGCTACATAGAGCTCGGGCACGCTACATAGAGCTCGGGCACGCTACATAGAGCTCGGGCACGCCTGGGTGCGCTACAGAGCTCGGGCACGCCTGGGTGCGCTACAGAGCTCGGGCACGCCTGGGTGCGCTACAGAGCTCGGGCACGCCTGGGTGCGCTACAGAGCTCGGGCACGCCTGGGTGCGCTACAGAGCTCGGGCACGCCTGGGTGCGCTACAGAGCTCGGGCACGCCTGGGTGCGCTACAGAGCTCGGGCACGCCTGGGTGCGCTACAGAGCTCGGGCACGCCTGGGTGCGCTACAGAGCTCGGGCACGCCTGGGTGCGCTACAGAGCTCGGGCACGCCTGGGTGCGCTACAGAGCTCGGGCACGCCTGGGTGCGCTACAGAGCTCGGGCACGCCTGGGTGCGCTGCAGAGCTCGGGCACGCCTGGGTGCGCTGCAGAGCTCGGGCACGCCTGGGTGCGCCACAGAGCTCGGGCACGCTACATAGAGCACGGGCACGCCTGGGTGCGCCACAGAGCTCGGGCACGCTACATAGAGCACGGGCACGCCTGGGTGCGCTACAGAGCTCGGGCACGCCTGGGTGCGCTACAGAGCTCGGGCACGCCTGGGTGCGCTACAGAGCTCGGGCACGCCTGGGTGCGCTACAGAGCTCGGGCACGCCTGGGTGCGCTACAGAGCTCGGGCACGCCTGGGTGCGCTACAGAGCTCGGGCACGCCTGGGTGCGCTACAGAGCTCGGGCACGCCACAGAGCTCGGGCACGCCTGGGTGCGCTACAGAGCTCGGGCACGCCACAGAGATCGGGCACGCCTGGGTGCGCTACAGAGCTCGGGCATGCTACATAGAGCACGGGCACGCTACATACAGCACGGGCACGCCTGGGCGCGCTACATAGAGCACGGGCACGCCTAGTTGGCCTGAATGGGTGTACTATATAGTGTGTATGATTTACCCTTGAGTGTCCACCATCATTTTGTTCTAGGATATCTGGGTCAGTGCACTGAGCAATATACACTTTGTCTCATAAGGTTACTGCAAGGAGAGAGCAGATTCATGGTCTTGTTAAAAATATGTAATTTTTGGGCATCTCCCTTGGTGACTTCAGATTCTGTACAAAATGACCTGCTTTGTGAAGCGCCTGCAGGTTTCCCTGTAGCACCCCCATTTAGGGCCGCGTCAGACAAGCGCACTATGTGCCAGTTACGCTTGTTGTTCGCGCACGAACACTAACCGCTCCATGTAACTTGGCATGCATGCAAGGAATTATGGGATAGCGTTGCGTCATGCGTAAAAGCAAATTAAATCTGACTTGGACAAATTACACAGCACGAATAAGGAAGCTGGAAACCAGAAGGGTTCTGGATTTGAGACTTATTGGGATATTTGTATATGATGAGATATCACGGGGACCGGCAAAAACGTGCAGGTTCCGTCTGAATTCTAGACAAGCCAAGAGAGACGATACAAATCGGGCTTCATTAAAAGCTACAGTGAGGGAATACAGGGTGAATGCCGCTTATCCGACCGCTCCAAAATATACGCATCGAAATGACGTCACAAGTGGAAAATTCAACACTTTGCATCATGGGACGAGGACAAAATTCTGTAAAAACTCCTTTATTAAAAGCCCTTCAGGCTGTGAGAGAAACATAAAGGAGTGTCGTGTTTAGACTTGGGCCCCCGAGATTTCTCATTATCATATGCAAATATCCAATAAAGTCCCAAATCCAGGGCACTTCTGCTCCTCCCGAGCATGTCAGGTAAGGGACGCTCTGCAAGTGCAGAGACGGGAAATCTACAACAGGCTGAGCTTTCTCCCCTTAATCTCATGAATTATATTGAATGAACCCCAAAAATCAATCCAAAAGCACCATTACTGCCGTATGAACCCGCCCATGCCGCACCTCCGACAGCAAGGAAGGCAATGTGAAAGAAGTTTCATGGAAAAACCACCTGGTAGTGAAAGGGTTAATAATAATAACCCTGACTCTAACACATACAGAAACAGTAACCCTAATCCGAACACAAACCGAAACATTAACAGTAACCCTAATCCGAACACAAACCGAAACATTAACAGTAACCCTAATCCGAACACAAACCGAAACATTAACAGTAACCCTAATCCGAACACAAACCGAAACCCTAATCCTAACACAGACCGAAACCGTAACCCTAATCCTAACACAGACCGAAACATTAACAGTAACCCTAATCCTAACCCAAACCGAAACAGTAACCCTAATCCTAACCCAAACCGAAACAGTAACCCTAATCCTAACCCAAACCGAAACAGTAACCCTAATCCTAACACAAACAGTAACCCTAATCCTAACACAAACCGAAACAGTAACAGTAACCCTAATCCTAACACAAACAGTAACAGTAACCCTAATCCTAACACAAACAGTAACAGTAACCCTAATCCTAACCCAAACCGAAACAGTAACCCTAATCCTAACCCAAACCGAAACAGTAACAGTAACCCTAATCCTAACCCAAACCGAAACAGTAACAGTAACCCTAACACAAACCGAAACAGTAACCCTAATCCTAACACAAACCGAAACAGTAACAGTAACAGTAACCCTAATCCTAACACAAACCGTAACCCTAATCCTAACACAAACCGTAACCCTAATCCTAACACAAACCGTAACCCTAATCCTAACACAAACCGAAACAGTAACAGTAACCCTAACACAAACCGAAACAGTAACCCTAATCCTAAACACAAACCGAAACAGTAACCCTAATCCTAACACAAACAGTAACCCTAATCCTAAACACAAACCGAAACAGTAACCCTAATCCTAACACTAACAGTAACCCTAATCCTAACACAAACAGTAACCCTAATCCTAAACACAAACCGAAACAGTAACCCTAATCCTAACACAAACAGTAACCCTAATCCTAACACAAACAGTAACCCTAATCCTAACACAAACCGAAACAGTAACAGAAACCCTAATCCTAACAAACCGAAACAGTAACCCTAAACCTAACGCAAACCGAAACAGTAACAGTATTTTTTTTAGAAAGTATCGGGAAGACCCTTTCCGTGCAGTTACACTGTCCAAAGGCAACTAATCTTTACTCTCGACCACAATTAAAAAGGACAAACAGATCCAAAAACAACACAAATTCCCCACTTACGTGCTGTGGATCCAGGGGACTGAGAGAGTCCAGTTTCCTTTGCAGGTCTTCGATCTCCTTCTGCTTCTTTCTGATCTCTCCCCTCTGCCAGTCCATTTGCTTCTCCATCTCCTGGGCTTCGTGACGAAGATCTTTCAGCAACTTGATTTTGCTACTTAATTGTTGCCGAAATTTTTCCTTTTCTGCCTCGGAAATCTATTGAAAAAAAAATAAATAAAACACTTCTAAAGTAGAGCCCTCTTAAAATTTAAAAAGTTCTCTTTTTCCGTCCTTAAATAATTGGGCAGATGTTGCCGTCAGCCTCTATGCAATTATTTATTTTAGGCGATTTTACCCCACGCCGCGCGCAGCTCCTCCTATAGCTCAGGCGCTCCTGAACCTGGAAATCCCTGAAGCTTTCTGCGCTTCTATATGTTGCTTAGGATCCGCAACAGTGCATTTCACCGTAGGTGCAGGTTTAATACATGGCTCGGAGGCGAGTATTTGCTTTAAACCTTCTTTACTTTTACCTCACAGCAACTTTCCAACGGTAAAAACGGTTGGAAACAAAAAACACGTAAAAGTCCCTCCCCATAGGCACAGCAGAGGAAGAGGGGATAACCTGCAATCCGCCTGTGCTGCACCATCGAGAGCCTATTGGTTGATAGGACTATGGGGAGGGGCTTTACACCATACATGTTTAAAGCAAATATTCGCCTCCGAGTCATTATTAAAATCCTGACTTTCCTTCACTACACAAGGAAAATCTTGGCATTTCAGGACAATTAGTCTATTCACCAAGCTGTCAATTTGCCAAAAACTGCATTTTCCCCACAATTCAGCGGCACCAAAATTGTCCCACAGAGAACTAACGTTTTGTCTCTTCAGAGTGCCGAATTGTACCGAAATGCCCTGACTGTCGGTGCTTTAATTCTACGGGTTTAACCACTTCGCTGCAGAGGACGCGCTCAGCGCGTCCTGCCGCAGGAAGGGTTGGCTGCGGAGGACTTACTGTTGGATCGACCAGAGCATGGCCGTTCCAACAATACCAAACACGACTGTGAAAAAGTTTTTTTATTTTTTAAATTAAAAATAAAAATATATTTAAAAAAAAAAAATAAAAAAAAATTAAATAAACAAGTTTATTTTCTTTTTTTTGTTAATGCAGCAATATTGTTCCCATTTCAATTATAATGTGAACAATGATGCTGCACTAACGATTTTTGTATGCGGTGCGTTTGTTAAAAATCACGTAATTTTCCCCAAAAAAAAAAAAAAAAAAAAAAAAATGTAACGAGACCCCATCTCTAATTTTTTTAGCAAGCGCACCCCATACAAAATATAACCACAATTGCTCGCATGTTAAAATGTGAAAAAAATACACTTTACACGTTGTAAATTATTGAAAATTCATATTTTATTGCATTTTTTGTTATAATATACAGACAGGTCATGACGCATAAATATAATAATGACATATTATGAATCTGCCGAGTCTGACGGAAAGAACGATATATAATATGTCTGGGTCATATACTAAAATAAGCCTTCAAAACACGTTTAAACATGATGAGCAAAACCGGTAAAAATGAGCTCAGCACAGAGGCGGGAAATGCCTCAGCAGCGAAAGGGTTAAACAGGCAAATCTAAACAGGTTTCAGTGTAATAAACGCAATTAATTATTTTTAAATTTTTACAAAAATCTTTTCACAATTTTTGAAAAAAGAACTTTTTGTATTTTCCGTAATAGACATTTTTGTTTTTTAATTTTTAAAAGACTTATTTTTATTATGTTTTAAAGGCCCTTTTTATTATTTATGTAACACATTATCAGTGCTTTTCTCCAACGTCCAATAACAGCTCTGGTGACTAGGCCCCGATTACATTTTTTTTTGCGCGCATCGTCCAGCGTTATCGCGCGAAAATTAACGTGATATTCCGATCCGAACGTATTTTCTCATCCGTCAAAAAAAATAACGTTCGTAAAAAAGACGCGCAAAACGAAGTGTAAGGCTAGGGTCAGACTGAGGCAGTGCGAACGCGCGTGCAGGCGCACTTAATTACGGCCGCGCTAGCAGCAAATGCCGGGCAATGACGGCCAATATACGAAGTACGGTCGCACAAAAGTCCGGCTGCGCAACGCAAGTGGAAAACGAACGCATTTTGTCGAGAACGTAAAACCACTAGTACGGTTGTACAGAGTGCGCTGCGTCCGCTAGCGGCGTGTGTGCGTGAATTGGAGATGTCAGACACTGCTAATGTCCGGCCAACATAACGTCCAGATGCACAAAGTGTTTTATTGATGATCCGTACAAAATCACGGCCGCAAATGCGCATCGTATGACCGCTATCGCGTACTCCGTGAAAAAATACGTCCATTCGTTCGAACGTACTTTTTCACAGACAACGCGAAAATGCGCTCGTCTGACCCTAGCCTAATACGCGCGCAGTAACGTAGCGCACGTAAATCAGTGTGCGGACTGTTTTTTTCACGGGATTCAGCCAATCAGAATTAAGAACCTTAATTGACATCAATTTATCTTAATTGACTCACTTAAGTTTTTGCGCCTGTCAAAATAAATCTGAGTATATTAGGCTGCAGCAATAAAAAAAATATATGCACAAATTCACAATTTTTTTGTTTGGGTATGTGTAGAATGTGTAACTAAACTGTGTATTTTGTTTTTCGTGCTGGTGTTTTTCGTTTCGGCCTGAACGTTCCAACTTTGCAGTTATTACCACCAGCTTTTCAAAGACGTTAAAATTATGCGCGCAAATGTCGTTCGTAAAAAGATCCACGTACCAGCGCACGAACGAATTTGCGCTCACAATGTTAAGTATAGGACGCGCACAGTTCATCACGCTCACGCAGGCCCATCTGCGTTAAATGATAACACGCTTCGTTTGCGCGAACGTTGTAATACGACGTTCAGCGCAAAAGGCTTTTGCCCCTTTGCGCAAGTGTGCATTTGCGCACGCAAAACACGCTGCGCGAAGAACGTAATAAGGGCCTACATTTACCGCAAAATACGGTGACCGTTCGATAAATAACCGAAGTTTCGATGAAATGGAATCGCCGAAGTGAGCTGAAGTGCAAAGCACTGAAATTGCGTTCAGTTTCAGTGTTTTTTTAATAGAATGATGGCTACAATACACTTTGTGCAACCATCAGAAAAAAAAGCCTAAAACGCACATTAAAAGGGGAATCCGCCCGATTCTAAACACGTTTATTTACCTTTTTTTGAGCAACGGCGTCTTCCAACTCTTTCAATTCTTCAGTTGCCTTTAATATGTGTTCTTCTGCATTCATGATTTGTTGGTGTAATTCAGTCAGTCTTGCTTGTGCTGTCAACAGAATAATGATAAATGGCTTTTACTCGTCCGATTTGAATTGCCGGTTTCAAATGTGAAGCGAGCAAAAATGTCTCTGCACACAGTGAAAAATGTGGAATAAAAAAAAAAAAAGATATAAAATTTAAACACCTATATTTATATATGATTTCAATTATATATAATAAAAATATATATAATAAAATCCATCTAGTACGGCATTGCACCAGCAAGGGGGGGGGGGGTTCTGTGTTATTACAGATCCAGGATGCAAAAAAAGATGAGAAGTTGGGGACTTCATTTGAATGTCCTACCCAGAGTTCCTTGCTGCATATGGGGAGTGTAGCACATGAGCTTTGTGAAGCAGTTCTCTGAATTGCTGAGATGTGTAAATGTACTCTGTAACCTACAGTGGCAAGAAAAAGTATGTGAACCCTTTGGGATTACGTGGAGTTTTGCATGAATTGGTCATAAAATGTGCTCTGATCTTCATCTAAATCACAACAATTTGAAAAACACAGTCTGCTTAAAATAATACAACACAGACATTATATGTTTTCAAGTTTTTATTGAACAGAACATGTAAACATTCACAGTGCAGGGTGGAAAAAGTATGTGAACCTTTGGACTTAATAACTGGTTGACCCTCCTTTGGCAGCAATAACCTCAACCAAACGTTTCCTGTAGTTGCAGATCAGACTTGCACAACGATCTGGAGTAATTTTGGACCACTCCTCTTCACAAAACTGTTTCAGTGTAGCAATATTCTTGGGATGTCTGGTGTGAATCGCTCTCTTAATGTCATGCCACAGCATTTCAATCGGGTTGAGGTCAGGACTCTGACTGGGCCACTCCAGAAGGCGTATTTTGGTTTGTTGAAGCCATTCTTTTGTTGAATTACTTGTATGCTTTGGGTCATTGTCCTGTTGCACCACCCATCCTCTGCGGAGCTTCAGTTGGTGGACAGATGGTCTTACGTTTTTCTGCAAAATGTCTTGATAAACTCTGGAATTCATTTTTCCATCAATGACAACAATCCGTCCAGGCCCTGAGGCAGCAAAGCAGCCCCAAACCATGATGCTCCCTCCGCCATGTTTTACAGTGGGGATGAGGTTTTGATGTTGGTGTGCTGTGCTTTTATTTCTCCACACATAGTGTTGTGTGTTTTTTCCAAACAACTCAATTTTGGTTTCATCTGTCCACAGAATATTTTGCCAGTAGTGCTGTGGAACATCCAGGTGCTCTTTTGCGAACTTCAAAACGTGCTGCAATATTCTTTTTGGACAGCAATGGCTTCCTCCGTGGTGTCCTCCCATGTACTCCATTCTTGTTTAAGGTTTTCCTTATTGTAGATGTGTCAACAAAAATGTTAGCATGTGCCAGAGATTTCTGTAAGTCTTTAGCTGACACTCTAGGATTCTTCTTTACCTCATTAAGCATTCTGCGCTGTGCTCTTGCAGTCATCTTTACAGGACTACCACGACTAGGGAGAGTAGCAACAGTGCTGAACTTTCTCCATTTGTAGACAGTCTGTCTTACCGTGGACACATGAACATCAAGGCTTTTGGAGATACTTTTGTAACCCTTTCCAGCTTCATGCAAGTCAACAATTCTTGATCGTAGATCTTCTGAGAGCTCTTTTCTGCGAGTCATGGTTCCCATCAGGCAGTGCTTCTTGAAACCAGTAAACCCAAAACTGGTGTGTGTTTTTAAAAGGGCAGGACAGCTTTCAGCAACACATCCAATAATATCACACTGATTGGACTCAAGGTTGGCTCACTCCTGGCTCCAATTAGCTCTTGGAGAAGTCATTAGGCTAGAGGTTCACATACTTTTTCCACCCTGCACTGTGAATGTTTACATGTTCTGTTCAATAAAAACATGAAAACATATAATGTTTGTGTTGTATTATTTTAAGCAGACTGTGTTTTTCAAATTGTTGTGACTTAGATGAAGATCAGAGCACATTTTATGACCAATTCATGCAAAACTCCACGTAATTCCAAAGGGTTCACATACTTTTTCTTGCCACTGTATATACACAAACACACAATATACACATTTTAAATTCTATAAAAATGAAAATATCACCTTGGAATTTAAATCCTGTAAACAGGCGAGGAAAACACTTGGACGGTATTGTCAGTAGGTAAATTTTAAGAGGTGTCAATTTAATATCACAACCAAAAAAAAAAAAAAGTATATTGAAGCATTAATGACCGTGTGGAGTGCAACAGAAAAATACAAGGAAAAAAAAAACCCAACACATAATCAGAGCATCACAATACCTGGGATAAAATGCAGAAGAAGAAAATATATACATATATACACATACACACACAAATGGCTCTGTGGATACACTCAAGCTCGTAGATAAAACTTTTTTTTTTATTTAAGCTGCATTAAAAACAACCGATGTTTGGCCTTTATCAATCGAGAGCGGAAGCGTCTGTTTTTAATGTAATTTAAATAAAGATTTAGGGCCCCATTACATTCTTCACGCACAATTGTGCGCGCAAAAGCACATTAACGCGAGGGGCAAAACCCTTTGCGCTGAACGTCGTATTACGTGAGTGACCCTGCGCGAACCCTTTGCGAGCGCAATTTAGTGCGCGCATCCTATACTTAACATTGTGAGCGCAAATGCGTTTGTGCGCTGGTGTGCGCATGGTATTACAATCTTAGCGCAAAATTTAACGCACAGTATTTGCGCGCATAATTTTAACTAGATCCGTCAAAAATTACGGCCACTACCTTGTCTTCCGTCAGAACGTACGTCTGTTGTGCGCAGTCCGCACGAAATGACGGACTCGCGTTAAAAATGACATTGCGCTCACTGATTTCTGCGCGCAACATTACTTTGCGTTGGTTTTACGAGCGCAATTTCCTGACGGATGAAAAAATGCGCAAGGATTGTAATTCCAGCGGTGATTTTCGTGCGTTAACGTTTAATTCTTCGCGCAAAAAACCACGCGTTTAGCGTGCGTTTTTGCGTTAAGAATGTAATAGGGCCCTTATTGTGTTATCCGAGACCCTGAGTGCATCCACAGAGCCGTTTGGAGATGATGGTTTTTGAATTTAAGCACCAGAGCTTAAAACGCTTTCAAAAAACAAAAGGATTGATTGCAGGTTCCTTTTGATTATACACACACACACACACACAAAATAATTCGCAGCGCTATCCTTCCAACTGAACACTATGGTGTAGAATGAGCGTTTCCTTGGAAACAGGGTCCTCTATTCCTCCTTTATTGACTTTATCAATGCATGTCTTGTTCAAACGTATTTATTGAACCCTTGTCCACAACAATATGTGCCTCTGTGTTGTGTATTTGTGTCTCTGCAAGTAAAATATAATTTTTTATTGATTTTCAACATTCTTGAAGAAAAAAAAAGTTATATCATTAATTTTAATTAACAAGAATGCAATAATAAAACCATAAACTGTCCACGTGTCATCTAAAAATATGGATTGTAAACAAGTGACTGGCGTGTTTGGGTCAGAAACACGTGTGTGCTGCAGTTCCACAAGTTGCCACAGAGGGGTGCAATACAACATAATACATTTTTGGCAAAAAAAAAAAAGAAAAGTACCCGCTTGGATATTCCGCTCTTTGGCATCTACGTCTATATCGAGAGTCGTGTGGATTCTGGCACGGATCTGCTCATTCCTAATCTGACCGTCACCGTCCATCTCAACTTTCCCGACCTGCAGAGGCTGCGCACGGTCCGCAATAAACCCTTCCCGTACATACAGATTCCTTTTGTATCTGGCCTTTCCGATGTACGGACTTTCTCCCGGGACGTTTTCAACCTCGAGGCTCTGGATAAAACAAGATTAAAATGTTTAGTAAATAACCAAAAAAAAAAAGCTACAATGAATAAAAAGAAATTTAAAAATGGTTTAAAAAAGGAAAAAGAATTCCAAAACATTTATTTATTTTAAAGACGACTGCGGAAGAAAAAAAATAAAATAAAAGTTGGGCGAATACATAAAAGGTAAAAAAAAAATATAACATTCTGTAAGAGCCATGCAAAAATATGTAAAATATAATCTATATATATTTAGGGAAGCCTACCACCCAACTCACTGACGCAACCATCAATCACTCTCACCTTACAGTCCTCTCCTCCTGTTTCCAACCCCAACCCTCCCAGATTGTGAGTTCCTACGGGAATAGGGCCTCATCTCCTCCTGTACTGTTTGTCAAATGTTGTTCAATGTATTGTAACCCTGTCTATACTGTGCCCATTGTACAGCGCTGCGGCATATGCTGGCGCTTTATAAATAAAGAATAATAATATATTCTCCAAATGAGATTTTATAAAATAGTGGAATTTATTGCAAAGAGATATTTTTTTTCTAAAATGTAAAATTGCTTCAAGAATTAATGTCTATGGAGTTTTTTTTTTTACACGTGTGTAATATATAAATTATATATATTACACACGTGTGAAAAAACGTCTATAAAAACATGAATTCTAGAAGCAATTTTACATGTTAAAAAATAAAAAAAAATTAAAATGTAAAATTGCTTCAAAAATTCATTTTTATAGAAACTCTTCACACGTGTGTAATATATATATAATTTACAGATTACACACGTGTGAAAAAAATTCTATACAACATGAAATCTTGAAGCAATTTTACAGTAAAACAATTTGGATTACAAACCTGGCTTAGAGCTACGCAAACAGATTTGGCGCAGAAAAGCCGGCCAAAACATTGGGTAACTAAAATGTGTTTTCAATCATTCCCTAACACGTGTTAATTGAAAATGTATGACGACTCGTGCTGCGATGCATTGAACAGGGATCCATTCCAGATTTCTGCAATCAGCGAATCAGGATTAACCCATAACTACCCTCCTCCTAAAAGTCTAATTGGCGGATTTTGGGGTCATCTGGCTGATGCGCCAATGTCAATGACAGAAATGCATGGAAATGAACGTGCCGAATGCTACCCTTTGTACTGGGCTTGTAGCAGAAACGTAGCGAATTTCCCAATATTGCTACACTGTGCGAGGCCTGAGTGCCTGGACCTTCTCTTTAACTGTATGTGTGCTGGATGCCTGGGCACGCTCTGCGGCCTTTAAGCGACCACTAGAGCGGCTTTTCTTGTGTTTGCATTAGCAGTGCATCTCTCCTTTTCAGCGCTATTTGCTTACCCTTTGTACTGGACACAGGAAGATAGTTTTTTTTATCCTAGTCCAGCTACTCACACCCTATTTTAAATCGGCCCCCCGCATCCCACAGATCCTGGACCTGTGCCCGCGGCCGGACCTGGGCTCGCGGCCGGACCTGTGTCAGCTTCCAGTCAGTCAAATAACAAGAGTTACTGTAAATGTTTGTGGTGCCGGCGGCGTGACCTCCATTGCCATTTGTTTTTGACACGGGAGCGGTAATGATTTACCTCCGGCATTATTTACAGAAGGTACAGATGGCCGTTAGGCTGCTCGACTTAACGAGGACGGCCCGGGGGGGGGGGGCGAGCTCTGATAGGAAACTCCTTTCCTTTTATCCATTTTTGCCCTTAAATATTTGGGCAGATGCTGTTGACAGTCACTACAGTTATTTGTTTTTTTTTACATATTTTTTATTTACCTTTTGTCCCTCGCCACGCGTTACTCCTCTTCTGCGGCTCAGGGAATCCCGAACCCGGATGTCACTGAAGCTCCTCTGCACAATTTGAGCTTTGAGCTCCTACAAAACAAGTGCAGCGTGGGAGCCGCAAATTGCGCAGCGCTACGGGATTATTTGTGCACTTTACGAGCACAAGTTCCGTAGCGCCTGTGCAGAGCGATGGATCGGGGCTGCACGCGCATGCACAGATCTCATCCATCGGCTGCCACTCTGAGAACGCTCGCTACAGCGATTGGTCTCAGTCTCAGAGTACCGTTTGTGTGTGACCGATCTGGTGACCGGCAGCCAGGAAATTAAAAAATCCAGGCTGCTGGGTGTGGTGGAGGAAACTCCTCCACTTCGACCAGCTGTTTAGCAAGATTGGAGGAGCTGGGGGGGGCACAGTGTAAAGTGGTCAGGATGAGCAGAGTGTACCTTTAACAAGCGAGCAGCGCCTGACACAGAGATCTAATTGGAGAGGCTATTGAGCCCCGAGAACATGCGCGGTGGTACCGGAAAACACACCCATGTGTTAATGCAGTTACCTCTGGGGGTATGTATCCCATTGGTTCAAACTTTGCATCGATTTTATAGAAGGCCAGCTCCTGCTCCAGCTCATACTGCTTCTGGCACGCACGGGTCAGCTCCAAGGTCTTCTGCTTCAACTGAAAGAAAGAAAAAACGTTATAACTGCGCACAGAAAGGTTAAAGGCCAGGAGAGGGTCTCATTACAGAGTATACAGGGGCCACCCATTAAAAACACATGGTGAAGGGATCCGTTACTGTACATATCCAACACCCAAACAACTAACAACACACAATCACAAGGCAGTTCATTAATGTAAGGGGTAAAATACAGGGACAATGTTTTATAAGCTACATACAACTCCACGGTGTAGAGCGGCGCTCCCTTCAGGGCAAGGTTAAGTAGGTGCCACCGAAATTCAGGTGGCGTCCACCTCCAAGAGGGCGAGTGACCGGCCCTGGTCTACTGCCTTTAAATGTTTAGTAAATGGTCTGGAAACAATTCCATGAGTCTATATAGGCTGATGTATATTTTATGTGTATATTTAACCACGGAAGAAGCAAAGCTATACACGGAGTGGGCAGATTATTAGGACCGGCCCATCAGTGCTTGGTTGGGTCACCTTTTGCCTTCAATACTGCGGCAATTCTTCTTGGCATTGACTCCACGAGATGTTGAAGGTGATGTGAGGAATCTGACACCATGTCTGATGGATAGCTCTGTCCAGCTCTGTGAGATTTGATGGTTGTGGAAGCAGCTGCCTGATGGCTCTTTCATCTTCGTCCCACAAATGCTCAATTGGATTGAGATCTGGGGATTGTGGAGGCCACCTGAGCAAGTTAAATTCTCCCTCCTGTTCTTGAAACCACTCCTGCACAATACGAGCACCGTGGCATGAGGGCGCATTGTCTTGTGGGAAGAAGCCATCTCCATTGGGATACGTCATCACCAGGATAGGATGAACTTGATCAGCAACATTAAAGGGCCCCAAACCATAACACTGCCCCCACCAGTTTGACGGGTTGTACTCCTGCATGTGGGGTGCTGCTTTCATGTGGTTTCCCCCAAATTCTCACTCTGCCATCTGCACGATGCAACTGGAAATGTGATTCATCCGACCACATGACTTTTTCCCAATGCTCGACTGTCCAATCCTCGTGTTCCTGTGCGAATCGGAGACGTTTTATCTGCAGACAGCAAAGGTGTTGGAACAGGCCTTCGGCTTCCATATCCCATACGATGCAGTGTACGGCGAACAGTGCGTTCAGAGATCATTTGAGAGGATCCCTGATTAAGCTCTGCAGTAATTTGATGCACTGTTGCTCTTCTGTTGTGTTGTACCAGTCTTGCCACTCTCCGTTCTGCCCTAACATCGACTAGTCGCTGACGGCCACAATTCGCACGTTCAGACACAGATTTTCGGCTGACAGTCCAGTCTTTAAACATTTTAACAACAGCTGCTCTTGAACATTTAACCAATTCTGCTGTTTTGCTGATACTCGTCCATGGCTCCGAGCGTCAACAATCATCCCACGTTCAAAGGCTGTTAAATCGCTTTGTGTACCCATATCTTCAGAAAAAAAATCACTTCTACTGTCGCGGTAAACAACCTGCTTCCCGGTTTATAAAAGGTCTGGCCCTCTAGCAACTTCAGCACCAAATTATAGCTAATTTGACGAAAAAAGGTCGGTGGTCATAATAATCTGCACACTCAGTGTACATCTCCTGGTCTCCTTTAAGTCTAGATCTCACCTGCTGGTAGTACGAGCCTTTCTGGCCGTGCTGTGAGAGGAGCCGAGCTGCTGTTACGCTTTGCTTCTGCGTGTGCATGGTGCATACCGAAAGGCTGGCACGTGTGCATACCGAAAGGCTGGCACGTGTGCATACCGAAAGGCTAATGCGTGTGCATACCGAAAGGCTAATGCGTGTTCACGGTGCATATTAAAGGCTAATGCGTGTGCATGGTGCATATTAAAGGCTAATGCGTGTGCACGGTGCATATTAAAGGATGGCGCGTGTGCACGGTGCATATTAAAGGATGGCGCGTGTGCACGGTGCATATTAAAGGCTAATGCGTGTGCACGGTGCATATTAAAGGCTAATGCGTGTGCACGGTGCATATTAAAGGCTAATGCGTGTGCACGGTGCATATTAAAGGCTAATGCGTGTGCACGGTGCATATTAAAGGCTAATGCGTGTGCACGGTGCATATTAAAGGCTAATGCGTGTGCACGGTGCATATTAAAGGCTAATGCGTGTGCACGGTGCATATTAAAGGCTAATGGGTGTGCACGGTGCATATTAAAGGCTAATGGGTGTGCACGGTGCATATTAAAGGCTAATGGGTGTGCACGGTGCATATTAAAGGCTAATGGGTGTGCACGGTGCATATTAAAGGCTAATGGGTGTGCACGGTGCATATTAAAGGCTAATGCGTGTGCACGGTGCATAGTAAAGGCTAATGCGTGTGCACGGTGCATATTAAAGGCTAATGCGTGTGCACGGTGCATATTAAAGGCTAATGCGTGTGCACGGTGCATAGTAAAGGCTAATGCGTGTGCACGGTGCATAGTAAAGGCTAATGCGTGTGCACGGTGCATATTAAAGGCTAATGCGTGTGCACGGTGCATATTAAAGGCTAATGGGTGTGCACGGTGCATAGTAAAGGCTAATGCGTGTGCACGGTGCATATTAAAGGCTAATGCATGTGGATGTGCCTGCAAGGTGTATGTCCAGGTGCATATACAAGATTTATACAGATACCCAGTCTCGTTGTACCTCGCACAGGCTATGAACGATTGCACCAATACTTTGGGAGGAAAAGTTACAGGGACACAAAACGAAACGAAGTTCACGGCACTTGAGATTCCATGCAAATCCTTAAAATGAACATTACACAGGGAGTTTTGACGGTCATGCAGCCGTTTCCGAAAAGGTAACATGCTGAACACAGAATACAGAGGAGCACACGTCACGCTACCAAACGTGGAGGTGAAACGGAGACCTGAGCTAGACATTCTACCTGCAGAGAGGAGCACAGGCCCAGTGAGGAGGAGGAGGAGGTGAAATACCATGAGAGACGCTAGAAAGGAAGAAGGAATCAAGAGGTTTAGTCAGAACCAGAGGAGGAGGTTAAGATTGCTTTTAAATTGCTTTAAAAAAAAGAAAACGGAAAAGTATTCTATGTTGTCTGGAGGTCCGCGAGGCGATTCCAAAACGCACGCGCGTCTAGGAGGAGGCGGGAAGACGAAAACCAAACAAGAACAACGATGCTCAATGTGATCATTTGCAAAACTAACCCCAGTTTGTTCTTCTGTTTTCCCTTCATGTTATTTTACTTTTCCACCTGTCCAGTGGAAACGCAATGCATTCCCCGACGCCGCGCTCTCATTCCGTCCTCTGTCCGTGGCGACGCCATTCAGGTATATTGTGCACCGGGACTACATGGCATTTAGCACGGAGCTAGATACCTGCAATCTGCGCTGCTACGTTTCTCCGTACTGAAACACGTTTCCTGCTACCATACCATGCACACCTTGTTATATAACTTCAGCACAATACAATCCCTTAAAGGGACACTAACACTAACATTAACTGTAACTAGAAAGAAAACACATTATAAAAAACACATGCTGCCATTTTTTCTTTCCTTTTTACATGCAATTACTTTAAAAACCTAACTTTGTTTTGATCACGTTTCCATTTTGTTGATTTTTCCCATGATGCAACACTTACCAAAATCTGTGCAAAAGTTTTAACTTTACTGCTGTGGTTTATCTAAAAAAAAGTATTTAACAGTTAATGAGGTGGAGGAGGGAATGTTTCGATAAGGCAGCAGGGGGTGTATTGTGATGTCCAGGCTACCTAAGAGATGGACGCTGAATGAGAGAAGACCGGGAGCTTAAAAATCTTCTAATCTCTCCCCTGGTGATGTCCTTTGAATACTACACCCCACACAATACAATGATGTGAGTCGGTGACTGACCCATTCACTCCATTCTATGGCCAAAGCCACACAGTGAGGAGCAAGTGATGGAAAGATACAACACAAAATATCACACAATGGATGAGCCCAGTGACACATTTAGAGGGTGATATATCACACAATGGATGCATCCAGTGACAGAGGAAAATATCACACAATGGATGCACCCAGTGACACATAGGAGGAAAACAAACACATGTAAGATATCAGCAACATCAAATAAACACAATAAGGACATTGCATTTTTTGATGGTACTGGCCCTTTAAGCCAATAACCCCCCCCCCCTCATTTTCTTTTGAATTCTGCTTTTATTTGTTTTGTATTTTTAGGTTTTTGCTTAGAATTTGGATAATCTCACACATGTATTTTAGACCAAGATGATAGATATCTCTCTTATCTAGATGTGCTATACATCACTTTGGAGAAAGAGACTAAAATACTCTGCTACAAATAAAGTGAGTGATCTGACAGCAGCAGCAGGAGGAGGAGGATCTGCCGACGTACATGCGGATAAGCTGGTTTCGTTCTTACCCAATCATTTCGAAACCACATACGCGTCGGTGCTTCACATCCGTTATGAAAGCACAGATCACGGTCGCTGCTGCCGGGGTCAGATTCTAATGATATGGTTTAGGTTTTTGGTCGAGAAATAGGAGCGGAGGATGAAATATTTTGTTGTTCGCAGCTAAGCTTTCTGGCTGGCTGTCTCAGTGTACTGTAACCTTATACCGATAACCTTCCCCTGCACAAGACAGCAGAAACTCCCACCCCCTGCTGTGAGCAATAAAGATAAAAGCGCAGAATGCTGCATCGGTCCTAAAAGGCGGCTGAATAGGTCCAAGACCTTGTATGCAGAAAATGCTTCATTTATCAGACGGCCTTACTTCCAAGATGAATAAAAACACACAGATACTGGAGCCCAGGAGGCAGGAAGCTCCCGTTTATCAACACTGTACCTTTCAATGCTCTGTAATACAGGAGGAGTCGGCAACCTTGGCCCTCCAGGTGTTTTGGAACTACATTTTCCTACAGCCTCCGTCAACCTAATAAGTGGCTGAGGATAAAGGGAGAGGTAGTTCCAAAACGTCTAGAGGTCCAAGGTTGTTGACCCCTGCTGTGATATACATAGCCTGGATTTACATGGAAACCTTTTGTTGTCTTCTGGTCTTTTCCAGTTGTATTGCTGTGATACATGCATTTTATAATGACTCAATATGACCCAGGCCCATGGGGAGACTGCTAGGCTGCCTCCCAGGCCCGCAAGAGACCGCTAGGCTGCCACCCAGGCCCGCAAGAGACCGCTAGGCTGTCACCCAGGCCCGCAAGAGACCGCTAGGCTGCCTCCCAGGCCCGCAAGAGACCGCTAGGCTGTCACCCAGGCCCGCAAGAGACCGCTAGGCTGCCTCCCAGGCCCGCAAGAGACCGCTAGGCTGTCTCCCAGGCCCGCAAGAGACCGCTAGGCTGCCTCCCAGGCCCGCAAGAGACCGCTAGGCTGCCTCCCAGGCCCGCAAGAGACCGCTAGGCTGTCTCCCAGGCCCGCAAGAGACCGCTAGGCTGCCTCCCAGGCCCACAAGAGACCGCTAGGCTGCCTCCCAGGCCCGCAAGAGACCGCTAGGCTGCCTCCCAGGCCCGCAAGAGACCACTCGGTGGCTATACAATCTATGCCGGTGATACATAATTTGGAAAAGTTAATTAAAGGCTCTAGTCAGTCATTCTGTCAGGGACGTCATTAAGATTCAGCTCATGTTCACTGCAGCTGCACCGGTGACAGTCACTGGGATACATCACATGTACGATCACAGAAGAATGAACTCATCAGGACCAGCAGAATAAACAAGGGTTTCTTCACATCAGAATTTATCTGCCTTTTCATCAGCTGTGCCAACTGAAACCTTCACCGCAGGCAATGACTTCGTAAGCTCGGATCAAGGAATGGCAACACATTTAAGTAGAAATGCTTTGAAATTACACAATATCCCGTTTAGGGCAAATGTACAAAAAAAAAAAACAGATCTTGTGACTCGACTGTCCTGCTCTTCCAAATTCACAGAGGAAGAAGCGACGCTACATGCTGCAACAATACACACAGAGATACAAAAGATGTCACGTAGAAATAAAGGACGGACATATCAGGCACGAGATCTCTCCGTACACGGAAAGAAAGAGCACACGCACTCAGAGAGCAAACCATTAACTAGGGATGCACGAAAACACCGCCTGAAATAATGCACCTTAAGCAGGTACAACGATTTAATAAAACTCATATTGACGCGCGTCAACATGAAAAGAAATGCCAGATCTACGGAGGGGATTTACAGAAGATCTGATCCAAACAGAAGGGGTATTCGGGTACCGGCAGGGTTTGGTGCTGCAGCTCTGAAGAAAATAAACGCCAGCATTTCACAAAAGCTAAATCCAAGCAGCGTCGGGAGAAGGTTCTTCTGCCGCTATTTGTGCAATGCCAGGGGTTTTGTGTTTTTTTTTTAGTTGGACCTACAGTCATTTTTGCAACTTTGACACACACTGACAGACCCCTCCCCGTTTAGTATGTGCGATATGGATGGTGCAATAAAAACAAAAAGGCTCTTATGGATTAGTGCATTCCTAGTTTAGGTGTTTTTTGTTTTTAGAAACATAGGTTAGGATCACACAACCGGTACGCACCCTTACTATTGATGCCTCAATGCGAACTCTGCTATAAAGGAGGAAAAGAACAGACATAGCTACTTGAACATATTATGAACCATAGATAAACCACAACAAAACATCGAAAGAGAAATCGTTACATTCACAGTATTGAGATAACGTAAGCGTTGGCCAACGTGGGAGCAAACCTCCATATGTATACATATTCAAAGGGTGGGGGGGGGATTAGGATAGTTTTAAAAAGGTGACATGTGCAGGTAATGAACATAGATTTCTTTGCATAAAATGCTTCAATGTGTCGGTGTCGCTTCACATTTTCCGTTAATAAATTTGAACATTAGCTCTTTTTGATGCGTTTGTAAAAATGCCTTGAACTACACAGGTTTCGATACCACCAAGAGGAAGCTTAGATTGGTTGGAGTCAGGGGTCAAGTCGAGGGGGAACTCGTGGGAATGCAGTTCTACCATATTTGTTTTCTTCTGGGTTTTTTTAAATAGAGGGAACAGACTTCCCATGGCCCCACACACTAAAAAGCTCGTGTTCAGGTGTTAAAGCATGGGTTTCCCTTTTAAAAACGACAAAAATAGAAGTTAACATTTTTTCTAAAATTCCATTTAACATAGATTAAGTGCGAGATGATAACGGCTCCAGTAAGTGTCCTTGGCAAGACACCTAACGGTACATTCTCGCCACCCAGGACACACTTGAAAACAAGAGAAATCTTAATGTATCCTTCCTGGTAAAATCCTTTCTCAAAAAAAATTTAAAAAAAAATTGATAAAGCTTAGAGAGTTCCCACACTTATTTTTTTTAGGACACCTGGTTAGATCGCTGTAGACGCAGGGTTTCTCAACTCCAGTCCTCGGGACCCACTACAGCCCAGATTTTAAGGATCACCTTGGGGAAATGAAGCTGAGTCCTGCAATCACTGAGCAGCAAATCATATCACCTGTGCTTCAGATATCTGGCAAACCTGACCTATTAGTGGGTCCTGAGGACAGGAGTTCAGAAACACTGCTGTAGAGGTATGTGAGCAAACAATGCTATTCAGCATGTGACTATGCGGAGGGTTTATAAAACGGACAGAAGCAGAGATCAAGCTTTGTAGAAGGCCTGGGTCAGACGAACGCATTGTGAACGTGCGTTTAGCCGCACTTTATTACAGCCGTGGTAGCAGCAAATGACGTCCAACATACAAAGTACGGCCGCACAAAAGTGCGGCCGGACAACGCAAGCGGTAAACGAACGCATTTTTGGAAGAACTTCGAAATGCTAGTACTGACACACAAAGTGCGCTGCGTCTGCATAGCGGCGTGTGTGATTAGGAGACGTCAGACGCTGCACATGCGGTCTGCCGTCAAAAAGTGCGTCCATGCGTCCGGATGCAGACGCAAAAAATGCGTTGTCTGACCCTAGCCAATATATGTATTAATAATAGCCCTTGTGAAGGAAGGGGGGGGGGGGAAAAAAAAAAAAACGCAAAATTTATATTAGGAACACTGTTATCGTTACTGCCATTGTGATGGCTGTAACCCCCCCCCCCCAATTGTCTAATACATCTACTAGACTTACGATTTCGTTCTTGGTGTCCGTTTCTCGCTGAAGTTCCTTGTAGCTCTTCTTTTGCTGGGCAGCTTGCTCTTTTAATGATCGGTTGACCTCTTCCTGGCTGTAGAGTTCATCTTCCAAATCTGCCTTTTTGTTTTGGAGCGTGTCGACCTCTTGGGCCTTTTTCTCGAGGCCTCTCTCCAACTTTTCTACCTCTTCTAAAAATCACAAATAATACAACACACACACGGTTTAAATATTATCGCAGGAACACATCCTTAAAACACTTCTACGTTCTACAAAAATAAATATAAAACCAGGTATTTAGCTTTCGAATAACTTCTTAAAGATCTGGACGTCCGAATGTCATAATCAGATCCGCAGGATGGGGAACCAATCGCTGCAATTTTCCAGGATCGGTATCCGCTTCTTTTTCAAGCCGATCCAAGAGAGTCTCCCAGCCACTCAGATGGAGTCCCGAAGCGACTTGCAGGGTCTTCCCTGCCTGCTTGCAAGTCATGGAGAAGACGCTGCAAGACTCCCTGCCTGATTTCAAGTCATGGAGAAGACGGGGAAGACAGGAAAGACGCTGCAAGACTCCCTGCCTGATTGCAAGTCATGGAGAAGACCGGAAAGACGCTGCAAGACTACCTGTCGGATCGCAAGTCATGGAGAAGATGGGGAAGAAGCTGCAAGACTCACTGCCTGATCGCAAGTCATGGAGAAGACAGGGAAGACGCTGCAAGACTCACTGCCTGATCGCAAGTCATGGAGGAGACGGGGAAGACGCTGCAAGACTCCTTGCCTGATCGCAAGTCATGGAGAAGACGGGGAAGACGCTGCAAGACTCCTTGCCTGATCGCAAGTCATGGAGAAGACGGGGAAGACGCTGCAAGACTCTCTGCCTGATCGCAAGTCATGGAGAAGCCAGGGAAGACGCAAGACTCCCTGCCAGAACCCTAGCACATCTGTACTCACTTGCAGCTTAACCCCGCCTGCTCTGTGACCCACGAGAAAGCATGGAAGACACCACATGTGATTCCTGAAGCCCCAGGATTCACTTTAGTGACTGAGCCACCAACCCTGCTCCGGGGCATGCGGTATCGGACGATCCCAAATACCGCACAACTCCAATAAAAATGCAATCAGGGCATCCCTACTCTGGACTATTGCATTTTCGTATAATTTTGGAACATAAAAGTCACTGCATATTTTAGCGCATTACAGTTTGGTTGACAAAACTCAACCCTTATTACCTAAATTAAACCGATCATGAGCCTTTTGTCTCTCCTGGTCAGTTACGGGTTGGTCATCCAAGGTATCCAGAGATCTCAGGTGGAAGATTGTGTACAAGCGGTAGTGAGGAAGGTCTGCAATAGGATTATCGGCCAAAACGAGCGACGTCAAGTCTTTCAAAGGCTTTAACCGAGACACGTCTTGAAGCTAGGACAAATAAACAAAAAATGTAAAGAACAGGAGGCTGTAAGCTCTCAGGAGGACCGAATCAAAGCTCTCTGGTGACCTGTTCATGAATAGGACTTTACAAAGGACGCAAGGTCATCCACTGTGACTGAAGGAGATTTCGTCAGCTACAAAGAAAAGGGGTTTTATTTTGCAGCGAGAACAATAAAAAGAGGTTTATCCAATTTGACCAATTTAAAGAAAGGTTTGGATGCTTTTCTGGTAAAATATATAAAAAAACAGTCATAAGAATTAAATTTATAATGCATTTCTCTTTTATCCAAGGAGAAATCTGATTGCCATTATGGAATCAAGAAGGAAATTGGGTCATAAGAGTGTTTTTTTTTCTCCTTTTGGATCAACAGCAGTTTTGGGAATGTATGGAAGGTGTGAGCTTAATGGATTATGGTCGCCCAGCCCTAATGAGAAGTAACAGTATCAACCGATGAGTTTAATTTGCAAACCTTTTACATTTTTTGGTTTAATTGAATGTGTCTCATCATTTCTAGGAAATTTGTTTTGTCTGAAGGCACTATGGAGCTGCTTGTTATACTCCTAACATGAGCGATACAGGCATTATTTCTAGTGGTAGAAAAGAAAGCCTTTCCCTCTGCTCATGACATCAAGTGCCCAAGAATTGCGCACGCAATTTAGAGGATAAAAAGCTCCACCTGCCTAAAGAGCAAACCATGGGGGATGTGGTCACACCATATGGACATGTAGTATGGGATACTATAATGAATTGGTCAGCATCACGACACATCTGAATGGTTTAACCAAATCCTAAAATTTGCTCTACTTGCAGGTTCGTGATACATCAGTGGTATCAAGGTTAGCCGTCAATAAAAAAGGTACACCTGGGCCACCACAACTGTTGGAGCTACAAAATGAACACCCCCCCCCCCCCCTTACCGAAAAGATCTTGTTTTGCTTCAGGTTTAGTCTGCTGAGCGATCGAACCTTCTTTCCGACCCAAGCAGGAATGTGTTCGATTTCGTTTCCAGCAAGGTTCAGTTTTTGTAATTGTTGCACATGCTCCAAACCTTCAAATTTACTGCAGTATGAAAAAGAAAATACATCAGATCCGATATAGACAACACAAGCAACAGTATCCAAATCAACAAGCCTTTGTTTTGGATCCGTTATCCTCCCATCTCATGTGCCAGAAATCCCTGCGCTGATTATGTATGCTCAAGTACTGTGACAGGTTTATGGAAAGAGAAAGAGAAAAGACGACCCTACCCATTCCCGTCACCCGACCCCACCCATTCCCGTCACCCGACCCCACCCATTCGTCACCCGAGAGACGACCCCACCCATTCGTCACCCGAGAGACGACCCCACCCATTCGTCACCCGAGAGACGACCCCACCCATTCGTCACCCGCCCCACCCATTCCCGTCACCCGAGAGACGACCCCACTCATTCCCATCACCTGAGAGACGACCCCACCCATTCCCATCACCCGAGAGCCCATGAAAAACACATACCAGTCATCAAGACATCACCGGCATCCCTTACGCCAGGCATTAATGCCCACTGAGCCTCGATGACAGTGTGGGATTAGACCTCACCCTCCATCGTTATGACTTGAACATTGTATTCAGTTCAATTTAAGTGTCCACAAAACGCCCAAGGGACGGTAAATTCTGACATACCCCATTGTTGACAAGTGTTCCACCTGCTCTCAATGCTAGTCACCCACACATCAACCGACACCCCTGCACCAGCTTTTGGGTTTATCCCACAGTCCCGTTTGCAGATCATCGCGCCTGCCCTTAATGCCACGCAAGCATTTTGTGAGTGGCCATAGAAAAACTGCAAAGTCTGTACCTTATCTTGTTAAATGACAGGTTGAGTTCCCGCAGTCGAACCTGTTTGTCCAACTTCTCCACCTTCTCGATGAGGTTGAAGCTCAGATTGAGGACTTCAAGCCTTACACATTTTTCAAGATTTTCTATAAACTGAAAGGATGAAAAGGAAAAAAAAAGGTCAGGTTTTTAAAATTATAAATCACGAAAATTAGAACTGCTGAGTATAGCGCCCCCTCCACCAAAAAAAAAAGTTACTTTCCATGCAGTATTACTTCAGGAGGTCTCCACGGATCCTGGAGTAACCAACTCCTCTAATGCTTCAAGGAGCAAAAAGATAAGTGGGCACGATCCAGGAGCAATAAGGCACTTTTATGGTGTCGCTCATATTTCTTTAGTAAAGGTGCCTTATTTCCGCTGGAAAAACACTGTTGTAGCAACTTCGAAGAACTCAGTCTATGCAGAGAATGAAAATCCACCAACGGCAGGTGAAGTTCCTGAGAAGAACGCTGACCGATGGTACCACCGTTATTCTTCCGTAAGATTAGTAACCCGTGGCTCGTCTCCATTCAGCCTGTTCTGCCTTTGTTTGTAACACCGGGGTATGGACTTCCGTGATTTCAAAGCAGTGATCTCAGAAACAAATCGTGAAAACGACTGAAAAGTACGAAGAACTACAGAAGGCATTACCCTAAAAAGGGAATACACTGTACTTCCGCCGTACTAGAATTCCCGTAGTTCACCAAAATAAATCCACCATCCTTTCAATGAAAAGACAGTGCTTAGTGAATAACCCCTGAAATTACATTTTCTATTGAAATAAGGCATGTACATTTTTGACATTTCTATGTATTTAAACCAATGGCTGATGCAGGTTACTAATACAGGCAGTGTTATTTAATGGATGAGGAGGCCACCATCAGGTTTACACATCATTTAGGCTAGCTGTCCACTGGCTCCCTAGTCGGACAACCGACTTGGTGGTCATATTACGGACGACCTAGATCGTATGACCTGGGTCATCCACTGCAAGCGACTCGGCTTTTTCTAACGTGTTCAGTGGGTTTTTACGGCGGTTCTGGCAGGTTTTCCCTGCACTTCGGGGACCCTGCGATGAATGCTGAATTCACCGCAGGGTGGGGATCTTTGATTCCCCGGACTTCAGGGAACGAGAGAGCACTGAAGTGTCGGCGACATTTCGGTGCTCTCTGAATAACCACCTACACATAGGAAATCAAAGACTGCTCTTCTAACCAATAAGCTACTTGTTATTCCCCCCCCCCCAATTAATAATAAAATAAAAAAACCTGGGGCCCGATTCAAACCATGCTGTTAAACCAGCATTTTCCCAAACCTGTCCTCAGGACCGGTTGACAGGCCAGGTGATGCCATTTGTTGCTCGGTGACTGCAGAATTCAGTGTGCGTTTCACCAATGTAATACTTAAAACCTGGCCTGTTAGTGGGTCCTGAGGACAGGTTTGCATTAAGCCAAGAGCCCCAGCCACTATAGCAAACAAGCTGCAAGCTTTGCTTGCTCCTCGGACATTGCAGCACATTATTTTGCATTAACAGCTTCAATATTTTGTATGGGAGCTGATAGTTTGCCCAATGAAGGAGCTGTTCAGACCTCGCTCGCTCTTCATGGCTCAAGCTGGTATTAAGGAATGAATGGCGGCTCTTAGGCTAGTGTCAGACGAGTGTCGATGCCTGTCTGGCCACCTCGCTGAGCGCACTCAGTGCAGCAAAGTGCGATCCTCCTATGGAGAATCGCACATTGCAGCTCCGTCAACGTGCGTCCTAGCGCTTTGCCGGAGAAGCTTGGATAATGGACACTTGTTGCGCACGCACAAGCGTGTGACCGGCCCTGTTGCAGCGTCACAATGCTGCGACGGACGCCGTTAAGCACATCAGTACGGCGTACATGGTGCGCTCGTCTGACGCCAGCCTTAAACCCTGGTGTCAAGTGATTCAACAATTCAATTAAACCCTCTTAAATTATTTAAAAATTGAAATACAATTTTTAAAAAATTCCAAACTTACCTCTTGTCCAGGGGGTAAAAAAAATAAAAAATAAAAAGAATAAAAAAAAAATTAAAAAAAAAAAAAAAAAATACCTCCTCCTATCTAGTAGTTAGAGGGCATATGATCCGCTGCTTTCTCTGGCCGTGAGCAACATGAAACAAATAGTTCCCAATGTTCTTCCGCCGTCCATGTGTGATGCTCCCTTGTGAGCTCGGTTCCATGGTGTTCTGTGGACTCCGCGAGCCGGTACCGGCAGCCATTGCTGGTATCAGTCAGCAGCTCCCTATCATTACTACTCCTATACCTAACCTTGCCTAATTGTTAATTTTCCATAATTGTATAACGGAGTAACATGTAAACAGTGTCGCTTGTATAAAATTTTTTAAAAAGTTACGTTTTTCCTTTTTTTTTTTTAATTAAAACACACGACACGTCACTTGTTGTGGGAGAGGAACAGACAGATGTATATTTGCTTCGAAATGACAAACCTTGAACTTTTTGCCCCCTTGCTTAGACAGACACAGATTCAGGGATGTAACAAATCCCAGGTTTTCTTGCTTCGTCAGCTTCTGAACGAGGGATTCGGTGATGTAGCGAACTCCGGGATCTGCACCGAACAAAAGCAAAAGAGACAAAGTGACAGAGTATTTATAAAGCCCCCTCAGGACTCGTATGCAGGTTTATGTTTAATACATGTAAGTTTTCTGGACCACGACGCAAACACAGAGGCACGACGGTCCCCAGATAAACGATTACAATTATTTAGGTAGCGCCACCACAATCAGCGGCGCTGTAGCATATATAAACTGGCACAAACATGTAATTCACTTAAAGCCTAGTGGGATAATACCTTTATTACAGCACTGGGGTCTCCCTCGACACCCTCCGCTTGGCTCTGTACATTAGGCTCACGCAACCAGTCAGATGCCTCTCGGTGCTTCTGCATTGAGCATTGGATGAGATCAGCTTCAGTCGAGTTAATTGAAGAGGACTGAAACCCCGGTTGGCGTTCCAGGCAGGAGACGCAATACACCAAGACCATTTAAAGGGACACCACTCATCCTGGCCACTATATAGTATTAAAGTGGTAGGGATGTGAGGAGTGCCCCCCCCCTAACCCTTCCTGCTGCCCCAATCTGGCAGAATCACTGGGTGAAGTGGAGGAGTTTCCACCAAGCGTCACCAGCAGCCGGGATTTTTGAATTTCGCTGCAGCCGGTCACTAGTGATGTCACACACAGAGAGCGGCTGACATCACCCTCTGAGAACAATCGCTGTAGCGAGCGTTCTCCGAGAGGCAGCGATGGATCAGATCTGTGCATGCAGCTCCGATCCATCGCTCTGCACAGGCACTACAGAACGTACGTACATAAAGTGCACAAGTCCCGTAGCGCTGAGCAATTTGCGGTTTCTCCGCTACACAAGTTGTAGAGGAGCGCAAATCGCACAGAAAAGCTTCAGGGATGTCCGGGTTTGGGAGTCCCTGAGCCGAAGAGGAGGAGCAGTGCGTGACAAGGGACAAAAGGGGAATAAAAAAGTAATTAAAAAAAAAACCACCTAAAAATAGGGAAGGGTACAATACAATAATTAGGCAGAGGCTGTCAGCAGGATCCAGCCCAATTATTTAAGGGCAAGAAAAGGGAACTTTTTTTAAATAGTGTGTCCCTTTAAATGATCATGGGGGCCACAGTGTCCCTTTAAGGCCAATGTCAGATGAACGCAGTCTAAGCGCACTCCGCCGGACGTACTGACGGAAGATACTGTACACACCACACAATCAGTTTTTCTTGACGGACGTATAATAAAAAATAAAAAAAAAAGGGGAATTATGGGAAACAAATTAATATGAAAAATGATAAAAATTGGTACACGATATGAAAAGCCATTTTGTGCGTCAAGGTGCTGGATGTCACAAATGTGGTCCATCTGACTTCGTGTCATCACGCACACAGAATGCTCTGCGGACGTGGCGCACTCTGCCGTCCTAGCGGTTTTACGTTCTTGCCTAGCTTGCGTCCGTTTGCCACGTGCGTTGTGTGTGCGCAGTTCAGTGCTCACGTACTTCGTGTGTGGGTCTCTTGATTATGATTTTATGCTACGACGGACGTTAAACTGTGCGGCAACACAGACGTGATCACTGCGTTCGTCTGACGCCGGCCTAGATGATTATGGGGGCCACAGTGTCCTTTTAAATCAGTGTTTCCCAAACCTGTCCTCAGGACCCTCCGCCTTGCCAGGTTTGCAGATATGTGAAGCACAGCACAGGTGATAGGTTTTGCTGCTCAGTGATTGCAGGATTCAGTCTGCATTTTACCCAAGGTGATCTGCAAAATATGGCCTGGCTGAGGGTCCCGAGGAGAGGTTTGGGAAACACTGCTTTAAATGATCGTGGTAGTTACGGTGACCCTTTAAATGATCGTGGTAGCTACGGTGACCCTTTAAATGATCGTGGTAGCTACGGTGACCCTTTAAATGATCGTGGTAGCTACGGTGACCCTTTAAATGATCGTGGTAGCTACGGTGACCCTTTAAATGATCGTGGTAGCTACGGTGACCCTTTAAGTAAGGTGTTGCTGGTCAGACGGGAGACAATAGGGGAGCTGAATACGTGGAGGTATAGATACACAAATTTATTCCAAAACCCAGCATCTTCCACGTACCTCGATCGGTCTCTGCGGCATCGCTGTCGTCTTGGTGGCTGTTCAGCATTTCTCCCACTGTATGAGAAGCTGCTGTGGACTTTGTGGCGCTGGGCGATGGGGACTTCATACTCTGCGTTGACAAAACAGATGCCGGGCTCTTTCTGGCTCTCGGCTGAGACGTTTTCTTCATTGTATTAATACAATTATCTGGTCATTTGCTAAAAGGGAAGAAGAAAAAAAACCTTTAAAAAACAAAACAGCCATTTGCAGCATGAGAGATACGGATAAATACACAGCAGCGCACGAATACATTGTGACTGCGATACAACAACCGACAGAAAAACCTAAATAAACAGCAGAGCAGGAATACATTGTGACTGCGATACAACAACCAGCAGAAAAACCTAAATACACAGCAGCGCAGGAATACATTGTGACTGCGATACAACAACCGACAGAAAAACCTAAATAAACAGCAGCGCAGGAATACATTGTGACTGCGATACAACAACCGACAGAAAAACCTAAATACACAGCAGCGCAGGAATACATTGTGACTGCGATACAACAACCAGCAGAAAAACCTAAATAAACAGCAGCGCAGGAATACATTGTGACTGCGATACAACAACCGACAGAAAAACCTAAATACACAGCAGCGCAGGAATACATTGTGACTGCAATACAACAACCGACAGAAAAACCTAAATACACAGCAGCGCAGGAATACATTGTGACTGCGATACAACAACCAGCAGAAAAACCTAAATAAACAGCAGCGCAGGAATACATTGTGACTGCGATACAACAACCGACAGAAAAACATACATAAACAGCAGCGCAGGAATACATTGTGACTGCGATACAACAACCAGCAGAAAAACCGAAATAAACAGGAGCGCACGAATACATTGTGACTGCGATACAACAACCGACAGAAAAACCTAAATAAACAGCAGCGCAGGAATACATTGTGACTGCGATACAACAAGCGGCAGAAAAACAAATATTTACCGATCAGCTATACACACCGTATAACAGCACAAGCGCACAACTGAGGGCAATGGAACTATATACCCAATCACAGCGCACACCAGCAATGGATACCAATAAATACGCCATCATGGTACATGCCAGAAGTGGATGTCAATACATGTACCGCATCATGGTACATGCCAGAAGTGGATGTCGATATATACAGCGTCATGGTACATGCCAGAAGTGGATGTCGATATATACAGCGTCATGGTACATGCCAGAAGTGGATGTCAATACATGTACCGCATCATGGTACATGCCAGAAGTGGATGTCAATACATGTACCGCATCATGGTACATGCCAGAAGTGGATGTCAATACATGTACCGCATCATGGTACATGCCAGAAGTGGATGTCAATACATGTACCGCATCATGGTACATGCCAGAAGTGGATGTCGATACATGTACCCCGTCATGGTACATGCCAGAAGTGGATGTCGATATATACCCCGTCATGGTACATGCCAGAAGTGGATGTCGATATATACCCCGTCATGGTACATGCCAGAAGTGGATGTCAATATATACCCCATCATGTCATTTACCAGTAGTTGTTGGCACGCAATAAACACATACGAGGTTCTCTGGCGTGAACGCGCTCGCCTCCCACAGTCCATACAGACATTTACACAAACTGTTGCAAACACAACATGGCAATATTGTGATAACGTGGGTTTAAGACCCCCCCCCCGCACTGTGCCCGTGTGATTTATTACCTATAGCCCCCGATGACAATCACTGAGACGCAGCGGAACAGGAACAAAACAACATTGAGTGTCTACTTCCTTCCTGTATCACAGCATTGTGTGACGCCTAAACCCCATCACACAATTCATACATCCCTAAATACACAGGGGAAACAACACAATAATACTACCCGTTATCTCCTCACAGCTGGGGGGCCGGGGTACTAATAGGATAAATAATACTACATGTTACCTCCTCAGCTGGGGGGCCGGGGTACTAATAGGATAAATCATACCACATGTTACCTCCTCACAGCCGGGGAGCCCAGGGAGGCAGTGACGGAGTCAGTTATAGGAGTAATAATACTACATGTTACCTTCTCACAGCTGGGGAGCCCGGGGAAGCAGTGACTGAGTCAGTTATAGGAGTAATAATACTACATGTTACCTCCTCACAGCTGGGGGGCCGGGGTACTAATAGGATAAATAATACCACATGTTACCTCCTCACAGCTGGGGAGCCCGGGGTACTAATAGGATAAATAATACTACATGTTACCTCCTCACAGCTGGGGGGCCGGGGTACTAATAGGATAAATAAAACTACATGTTACCTCCTCACAGCCGGGGAGCCCGGGGTACTAATAGGATAAATAATACTACATGTTACCTCCTCACAGCTGGGGGGCCGGGGTACTAATAGGATAAATAATACTACATGTTACCTGCTCACACCTGGGGAGCCCGGGGAGGCAGTGACTGAGTCAGTTATAGGAGTAATAACACTACATGTTACCTGCTCACAGCTGGGGAACCCGGGGAGGCAGTGACTGGGTCAGTTATAGGAGTAATAATACCACATGTTACCTCCTCACAGCTGGGGAAGCAGTGACTGAGTCAGTTATAGGAGTAATAATACTACATGTTACCTCCTCACAGCTGGGGAGCCCAGGGAGGCAGTGACGGAGTCAGTTATAGGAGTAATAATACTACATGTTACCTTCTCACAGCTGGGGAGCCCGGGGAAGCAGTGACTGAGTCAGTTATAGGAGTAATAATACTACATGTTACCTCCTCACAGCTGGGGGGCCGGGGTACTAATAGGATAAATAATACCACATGTTACCTCCTCACAGCTGGGGAGCCCGGGGTACTAATAGGATAAATAATACTACATGTTACCTCCTCACAGCTGGGGGGCCGGGGTACTAATAGGATAAATAATACTACATGTTACCTGCTCACACCTGGGGAGCCCGGGGAGGCAGTGACTGAGTCAGTTATAGGAGTAATAATACTACATGTTACCTGCTCACAGCTGGGGAGCCCGGGGAGGCAGTGACTGAGTCAGTTATAGGAGTAATAATACCACATGTTACCTCCTCACAGCTGGGGAGCCCAGGGAAGCAGTGACTGGGTCAGTTATAGGAGTAATAATACCACATGTTACCTCCTCACAGCTGGGGAGCCCGGGGAGGCAGTGACTGGGTCAGTAATAGGAGTAATAATACACATGTTACCTCCTCACAGCTGGGGAGCCCGGGGAGGCAGTGACTGAGTCAGTTATAGGAGTAATAATACTACATGTTACCTGCTCACAGCTGGGGAGCCCGGGGAGGCAGTGACTGAGTCAGTTATAGGAGTAATAATACCACATGTTACCTCCTCACAGCTGGGGAGCCCGGGGAGGCAGTGACTGGGTCAGTTATAGGAGTAATAATACCACATGTTACCTCCTCACAGCTGGGGAGCCCGGGGAGGCAGTGACTGGGTCAGTAATAGGAGTAATAATACTACATGTTACCTCCTCACAGCTGGGGAGCCCGGGGAGGCAGTGACTGGGTCAGTAATAGGAGTAATAATACACACGTTACCTCCTCACAGCTGGGGAGCCCAGGGAAGCAGTGACTGGGTCAGTTATAGGAGTAATAATACCACATGTTACCTCCTCACAGCTGGGGAGCCCGGGGAGGCAGTGACTGGGTCAGTAATAGGAGTAATAATACTACATGTTACCTCCTCACAGCTGGGGAGCCCGGGGAGGCAGTGACTGGGTCAGTTATAGGAGTAATA
The DNA here is from genome assembly GCA_009667805.1 of Leptobrachium leishanense. Lineage (NCBI taxonomy): Eukaryota > Metazoa > Chordata > Amphibia > Anura > Megophryidae > Leptobrachium > Leptobrachium leishanense. The sequence goes on from CM019071.1 coordinate 139,853,114, forward strand.
ATACTACATGTTACCTCCTCACAGCTGGGGAGCCCGGGGAGGCAGTGACTGGGTCAGTAATAGGAGTAATAATACCACATGTTACCTCCTCACAGCTGGGGAGCCCGGGGAGGCAGTGACTGGGTCAGTAATAGGAGTAATAATACTACATGTACCTCCTCACAGCTGGGGAGCCCGGGGAGGCAGTGACTGGGTCAGTAATAGGAGTAATAATACCACATGTTACCTCCTCACAGCTGGGGAGCCCGGGGAGGCAGTGACTGGTCAGTAATAGGAGTAATAATACTACATGTTACCTCCTCACAGCTGGGGAGCCCGGAGGCAGTGACTGGGTCAGTAATAGGAGTAATAATACTACATGTTACCTCCTCACAGCTGGGGAGCCCGGGGAGGCAGTGACTGGGTCAGTAATAGGAGTAATAATACTACATGTTACCTCCTCACAGCTGGGGAGCCCGGGGAGGCAGTGACTGGGTCAGTTATAGGAGTAATAATACTACATGTTACCTCCTCACAGCTGGGGAGCCCGGGGAGGCAGTGACTGGGTCAGTAATAGGAGTAATAATACTACATGTTACCTCCTCACAGCTGGGGAGCCCGGGGAGGCAGTGACTGGGTCAGTAATAGGAGTAATAATACTACATGTTACCTCCTCACACCTGGGGAGCCCGGGGAGGCAGTGACTGGGTCAGTTATAGGAGTAATAATACTACATGTTACCTCCTCACAGCTGGGGAGCCCGGGGAGGCAGTGACTGGGTCAGTATTAGGAGTAATAATACTACATGTTACCTCCTCACAGCTGGGGAGCCCAGGGAAGCAGTGACTGGGTCAGTAATAGGAGTAATAATACTACACGTTACCTCCTCACAGCTGGGGAGCCCGGGGGCAGTGACTGGGTCAGTAATAGGAGTAATAATACTACATGTTACCTCCTCACAGCTGGGGAGCCCAGGGAGGCAGTGACTGGGTCAGTAATAGGAGTAATAATACTACATGTTACCTGCTCACAGCTGGGGAGCCCGGGGAGGCAGTGACTGGGTCAGTAATAGGAGTAATAATACTACATGTTACCTCCTCACAGCTGGGGAGCCCAGGGAGGCAGTGACTGGGTCAGTAATAGGAGTAATAATACTACATGTTACCTGCTCACAGCTGGGGAGCCCGGGAGGCAGTGACTGGGTCAGTAATAGGAGTAATAATACTACATGTTACCTCCTCACAGCTGGGGAGCCCAGGGAGGCAGTGACTGGGTCAGTTATAGGAGTAATAATACCACATGTTACCTCCTCACAGCTGGGGAGCCCGGGGAGGCAGTGACTAGGTCAGTAATAGGAGTAATAATACACATGTTACCTCCTCACAGCTGGGGAGCCCGGGGAAGCAGTGACTGGGTCAGTAATAGGAGTAATAATACTACATGTTACCTCCTCACAGCTGGGGAGCCCGGGGAGGCAGTGACTGGGTCAGTAATAGGAGTAATAATACTACATGTTACCTCCTCACAGCTGGGGAGCCCGGGGAGGCAGTGACTGGGTCAGTAATAGGAGTAATAATACCACATGTTACCTCCTCACAGCTGGGGAGCCCGGGGAAGCAGTGACTGGGTCAGTAATAGGAGTAATAATACTACATGCTACCTCCTCACAGCTGGGGAGCCCGGGGAGGCAGTGACTGGGTCAGTAATAGGAGTAATAATACTACATGTTACCTCCTCACAGCTGGGGAGCCGGGGAGGCAGTGACTGGGTCAGTTATAGGAGTAATAATACCACATGTTACCTCCTCACAGCTGGGGAGCCCGGGGAGGCAGTGACTGGGTCTGTTATAGGAGTAATAATACCACATGTTACCTCCTCACAGCTGGGGAGCCCGGGGAGGCAGTGACTAGGTCAGTAATAGGAGTAATAATACTACATGTTACCTCCTCACAGCTGGGGAGCCCGGGGAGGCAGTGACTGGGTCAGTTATAGGAGTAATAATACTACATCTTACCTCCTCACAGCTGGGGAGCCCGGGGAGGCAGTGACTGGGTCAGTTATAGGAGTAATAATACTACATGTTACCTGCTCACAGCTGGGGAGCCCGGGAGGCAGTGACTGGGTCAGTAATAGGAGTAATAATACTACATGTTACCTCCTCACAGCTGGGGAGCCCGGGGAGGCAGTGACTGGGTCAGTTATAGGAGTAATAATACTACATGTTACCTCTCACAGCTGGGGAGCCCGGGGAGGCAGTGACTGGGTCAGTAATAGGAGTAATAATACTACATGTTACCTGCTCACAGCTGGGAGCGCCGGGGAGGCAGTGACTGGGTCAGTAATAGGAGTAATAATACTACATGTTACCTCCTCACAGCTGGGGAGCCCGGGGAGGCAGTGACTGGGTCAGTAATAGGAGTAATAATACTACATGCTACCTCCTCACAGCTGGGGCCGGGGAGGCAGTGACTGGGTCAGTAATAGGAGTAATAATACTACATGTTACCTGCTCACAGCTGGGGAGCCCGGGGAGGCAGTGACTGGGTTAGTTATAGGAGTAATAATACTACACGTTACCTCCTCACAGCTGGGGAGCCCGGGGAGGCAGTGACTGGGTCAGTTATAGGAGTAATAATACTACACGTTACCTCCTCACAGCTGGGGAGCCGGGGAGGCAGTGACTGGGTCAGTTATAGGAGTAATAATACTACACGTTACCTCCTCACAGCTGGGGAGCCCGGGAGGCAGTGACTGGGTCAGTTATAGGAGTAATAATACTACATGTTACCTGCTCACAGCTGGGGAGCCCGGGAGGCAGTGACTGGGTCAGTAATAGGAGTAATAATACCACATGTTACCTCCTCACAGCTGGGAGCCCGGGGAGGCAGTGACTGGGTCAGTGATAGGAGTAATAGGAGTAATACTACATGTTACCTCCTCACAGCTGGGGAGCCCGGGGAGCAGTGACTGGGTCAGTTATAGGAGTAATAATACTACATGTTGTTACCTCCTCACAGCTGGGGAGCCCGGGGAGGCAGTGACTGGGTCAGTTATAGGAGTAATAATACTACATGTTACCTGCTCACAGCTGGGGAGCCCGGGGAGGCAGTGACTGGGTCAGTAATAGGAGTAATAATACTACATGTTACCTCCTCACAGCTGGGGAGCCAGGGGAGGCAGTGACTGGGTCAGTTATAGGAGTAATAATACTACACGTTACCTCCTCACAGCTGGGGAGCCCAGGGAGGCAGTGACTGGGTCAGTAATAGGAGTAATAATACTACATGTTACCTCCTCACACCTGGGGAGCCCGGGGTACTAATAGGATAAATAATACTACATGTTACCTCCTCACACCTGGGGAGCCGGGGAGGCAGTGACTGGGTCAGTAATAGGAGTAATAATACCACATGTTACCTCCTCACAGCTGGGGAGCCCGGGGAGGCAGTGACTGGGTCAGTTATAGGAGTAATAATACTACACGTTACCTCCTCACAGCTGGGGAGCCCAGGGAGGCAGTGACTGGGTCAGTAATAGGAGTAATAATACTACATGTTACCTCCTCACAGCTGGGGAGCCCGGGGAGGCAGTGACTGGGTCAGTAATAGGAGTAATAATACTACATGTTACCTCCTCACAGCTGGGGAGCCCGGGGAGGCAGTGACTGAGTCAGTAATAGGAGTAATAATACTACATGTTACCTGCTCACAGCTGGGGAGCCCGGGGAGGCAGTGACTGGGTCAGTTATAGGAGTAATAATACTACACGTTACCTCCTCACAGCTGGGGAGCCCGGGGCAGTGACTGGGTCAGTAATAGGAGTAATAATACTACATGTTACCTCCTCACAGCTGGGGAGCCCGGGGAGGCAGTGACTAGGTCAGTAATAGAATAAATAATACTACACGTTACCTCCTCACAGCTGGGGAGCCAGGGAGGCAGTGACTGGGTCAGTAATAGGAGTAATAATACTACATGTTACCTCCTCACAGCTGGGGAGCCCGGGGAGGCAGTGACTAGGTCAGTAATAGAATAAATAATACTACACGTTACCTCCTCACAGCTGGGGAGCCCAGGGAGGCAGTGACTGGGTCAGTAATAGGAGTAATAATACTACATGTTACCTCCTCACAGCTGGGGAGCCCGGGAGGCAGTGACTGGGTCAGTAATAGGAGTAATAATACTACACGTTACCTCCTCACAGCTGGGGAGCCCAGGGAGGCAGTGACTGGGTCAGTAATAGGAGTAATAATACGTAATAATACTACATGTTACCTCCTCCACAGCTGGGGAGCCCGGGAGGCAGTGACTGGGTCAGTAATAGGAGTAATAATACTACATGTTACCTCTCACAGCTGGGGAGCCCGGGGAGGCAGTGACTGGGTCAGTAATAGGAGTAATAATACTACATGTTACCTCCTCACAGCTGGGGAGCCCGGGAGGCAGTGACTGGGTCAGTAATAGGAGTAATAATACTACATGTTACCTCCTTACAGCTGGGGAGCCCAGGGAGGCAGTGACTGAGTCAGTAATAGGAGTAATAATACTACATGTTACCTGCTCACAGCTGGGGAGCCCGGGGAGGCAGTGACTGGGTCAGTTATAGGAGTAATAATACTACACGTTACCTCCTCACAGCTGGGGAGCCCGGGGAGGCAGTGACTGGGTCAGTAATAGGAGTAATAATACCACACGTTACCTCCTCACAGCTGGGGAGCCCGGGGAGGCAGTGACTAGGTCAGTAATAGAATAAATAATACTACATGTTACCTCCTCACAGCTGGGGAGCCCGGGGAAGCAGTGACTAGGTCAGTAATAGGAGTAATAATACCACATGTTACCTCCTCACAGCTGGGGAGCCCGGGGAGGCAGTGACTAGGTCAGTAATAGGAGTAATAATACCACATGTTACCTCCTCACAGCTGGGGAGCCGGGGAAGCAGTGACTGGGTCAGTTATAGGAGTAATAATACTACATCTTACCTCCTCACAGCTGGGGAGCCCGGGGAGGCAGTGACTGGGTCAGTTATAGGAGTAATAATACTACATGTTACCTGCTCACAGCTGGGGAGCCCGGGGAGGCAGTGACTGGGTCAGTAATAGGAGTAATAATACTACATGTTACCTCCTCACAGCTGGGGAGCCCGGGGAGGCAGTGACTGGGTCAGTTATAGGAGTAATAATACTACATGTTACCTGCTCACAGCTGGGGAGCCCGGGGAGGCAGTGACTGGGTCAGTAATAGGAGTAATAATACTACATGTTACCTGCTCACAGCTGGGGAGCCCGGGGAGGCAGTGACTGGGTCAGTAATAGGAGTAATAATACTACATGTTACCTCCTCACAGCTGGGGAGCCCGGGGAGGCAGTGACTGGGTCAGTAATAGGAGTAATAATACTACATGCTACCTCCTCACAGCTGGGGAGCCCGGGAGGCAGTGACTGGGTTAGTTATAGGAGTAATAATACTACACGTTACCTCCTCACAGCTGGGGAGCCCGGGGAGGCAGTGACTGGGTCAGTTATAGGAGTAATAATACTACACGTTACCTCCTCACAGCTGGGGAGCCCGGGGAGGCAGTGACTGGGTCAGTTATAGGAGTAATAATACTACACGTTACCTCCTCACAGCTGGGGAGCCCGGGGAGGCAGTGACTGGGTCAGTAATAGGAGTAATAATACTACATGTTACCTCCTCACAGCTGGGGAGCCCGGGGAGGCAGTGACTGGGTCAGTAATAGGAGTAATAATACTACATGTTACCTCCTCACAGCTGGGGAGCCCGGGGAGGCAGTGACTGGGTCAGTAATAGGAGTAATAATACTACATGTTACCTCCTCACAGCTGGGGAGCCCAGGGAGGCAGTGACTGAGTCAGTAATAGGAGTAATAATACTACATGTTACCTCCTCACAGCTGGGGAGCCCGGGAGGCAGTGACTGGGTCAGTTATAGGAGTAATAATACTACACACGTTACCTCCTCACAGCTGGGGAGCCCGGGGAGGCAGTGACTGGGTCAGTAATAGGAGTAATAATACCACATGTTACCTCCTCACAGCTGGGGAGCCCGGGGAGGCAGTGACTAGGTCAGTAATAGAATAAATAATACTACATGTTACCTCCTCACAGCTGGGGAGCCCGGGGAGGCAGTGACTGGGTCAGTTATAGGAGTAATAATACTACATGTTACCTCCTCACAGCTGGGGAGCCCGGGGAGGCAGTGACTAGGTCAGTAATAGGAGTAATAATACCACATGTTACCTCCTCACAGCTGGGGAGCCCAGGGAGGCAGTGACTGGGTCAGTAATAGGAGTAATAATACTACATGTTACCTCCTCACAGCTGGGGAGCCCGGGGGCAGTGACTGGGTCAGTAATAGGAGTAATAATACTACATGTTACCTCCTCACAGCTGGGGAGCGGGGAGGCAGTGACTAGGTCAGTAATAGGAGTAATAATACCACATGTTACCTCCTCACAGCTGGGGAGCCCGGGGAAGCAGTGACTGGGTCAGTTATAGGAGTAATAATACTACATCTTACCTCCTCACAGCTGGGGAGCCCGGGGAGGCAGTGACTGGGTCAGTTATAGGAGTAATAATACTACATGTTACCTGCTCACAGCTGGGGAGCCCGGGGAGGCAGTGACTGGGTCAGTAATAGGAGTAATAATACTACATGTTACCTCCTCACAGCTGGGGAGCCCGGGAGGCAGTGACTGGGTCAGTTATAGGAGTAATAATACTACATGTTACCTGCTCACAGCTGGGGAGCCCGGGAGGCAGTGACTGGGTCAGTAATAGGAGTAATAATATACATGTTACCTGCTCACAGCTGGGGAGCCGGGGAGGCAGTGACTGGGTCAGTAATAGGAGTAATAATACTACATGTTACCTCCTCACAGCTGGGGAGCCCGGGGAGGCAGTGACTGGGTCAGTAATAGGAGTAATAATACTACATGCTACCTCCTCACAGCTGGGGAGCCCGGGAGGCAGTGACTGGGTTAGTTATAGGAGTAATAATACTACACGTTACCTCCTCACAGCTGGGGAGCCCGGGGAGGCAGTGACTGGGTCAGTTATAGGAGTAATAATACTACATGTTACCTCCTCACAGCTGGGGAGCCGGAGGCAGTGACTGGGTCAGTAATAGGAGTAATAATACTACATGTTACCTCCTCACAGCTGGGGAGCCGGGGAGGCAGTGACTGGGTCAGTTATAGGAGTAATAATACTACATGTTACCTGCCTCACAGCTGGGGAGCCCGGGGAGGCAGTGACTGGGTCAGTAATAGGAGTAATAATACTACATGTTACCTCCTCACAGCTGGGGAGCCCGGGGAGGCAGTGACTGGGTCAGTTATAGGAGTAATAATACTACATGTTACCTCCTCACAGCTGGGGAGCCCAGGGAGGCAGTGACTGGGTCAGTAATAGGAGTAATAATACTACATGTTACCTCCTCACAGCTGGGGAGCCCGGGGTACTAATAGGATAAATAATACTACATGTTACCTCCTCACAGCTGGGGAGCCGGGGAGGCAGTGACTGGGTCAGTAATAGGAGTAATAATACTACATGTTACCTCCTCACAGCTGGGGAGCCCGGGGAGGCAGTGACTGGGTCAGTTATAGGAGTAATAATACTACACGTTACCTCCTCACAGCTGGGGAGCCCAGGGAGGCAGTGACTGGGTCAGTAATAGGAGTAATAATACTACATGTTACCTCCTCACAGCTGGGGAGCCCGGGGAGGCAGTGACTGGGTCAGTAATAGGAGTAATAATACTACATGTTACCTCCTCACAGCTGGGAGCCCGGGGAGGCAGTGACTGGGTCAGTAATAGGAGTAATAATACTACATGTTACCTCCTCACAGCTGGGGAGCCCGGGGAGGCAGTGACTGGTCAGTAATAGGAGTAATAATACTACATGTTACCTCCTCACAGCTGGGGAGCCGGGGAGGCAGTGACTGGGTCAGTTAATAGAATAAATAATACTACACGTTACCTCCTCACAGCTGGGGAGCCCAGGGAGGCAGTGACTGGGTCAGTAATAGGAGTAATAATACTACATGTTACCTCCTCACAGCTGGGGAGCCCGGGGAGGCAGTGACTAGGTCAGTAATAGGAGTAATAATACTACACGTTACCTCCTCACAGCTGGGGAGCCCAGGGAGGCAGTGACTGGGTCAGTAATAGGAGTAATAATACTACATGTTACCTCCTCACAGCTGGGGAGCCCGGGGAGGCAGTGACTGGGTCAGTAATAGGAGTAATAATACTACACGTTACCTCCTCACAGCTGGGGAGCCCAGGGAGGCAGTGACTGGGTCAGTAATAGGAGTAATAATACGTAATAATACTACATGTTACCTCCTCACAGCTGGGGAGCCCGGGGAGGCAGTGACTGGGTCAGTAATAGGAGTAATAATACTACATGTTACCTCCTCACAGCTGGGGAGCCCGGGGAGGCAGTGACTGGGTCAGTAATAGGAGTAATAATACTACATGTTACCTCCTCACAGCTGGGGAGCCCGGGGAGGCAGTGACTGGGTCAGTAATAGGAGTAATAATACTACATGTTACCTCCTCACAGCTGGGGAGCCCAGGGAGGCAGTGACTGAGTCAGTAATAGGAGTAATAATACTACATGTTACCTGCTCACAGCTGGGGAGCCCGGGGAGGCAGTGACTGGGTCAGTTATAGGAGTAATAATACTACATGTTACCTCCTCACAGCTGGGAGAGGCAGTGACTGGGTCAGTAATAGGAGTAATAATACTACACGTTACCTCCTCACAGCTGGGGAGCCCGGGGAGGCAGTGACTGGGTCAGTAATAGGAGTAATAATACCACACGTTACCTCCTCACAGCTGGGGAGCCCAGGGAGGCAGTGACTGGGTCAGTAATAGGAGTAATAATACTACACGTTACCTCCTCACAGCTGGGGAGCCCGGGGAGGCAGTGACTGGGTCAGTAATAGGAGTAATAATACCACACGTTACCTCCTCACAGCTGGGGAGCCCAGGGAGGCAGTGACTGGGTCAGTAATAGGAGTAATAATACTACATGTTACCTCCTCACAGCTGGGGAGCCCGGGGAGGCAGTGACTGGGTCAGTAATAGGAGTAATAATACTACACGTTACCTCCTCACAGCTGGGGAGCCCGGGGAGGCAGTGACTGGGTCAGTAATAAGAGTAATAATACTACACGTTACCTCCTCACAGCTGGGGAGCCCAGGGAGGCAGTGACTGGGTCAGTAATAGGAGTAATAATACTACATGTTACCTCCTCACACCTGGGGAGCCGGGGAGGCAGTGACTGGGTCAGTAATAGGAGTAATAATACCACATGTTACCTCCTCACAGCTGGGGAGCCCGGGGAGGCAGTGACTGGGTCAGTAATAGGAGTAATAATACTACACGTTACCTCCTCACAGCTGGGGAGCCCAGGGAGGCAGTGACTGGGTCAGTAATAGGAGTAATAATACTACATGTTACCTCCTCACACCTGGGGAGCCGGGGAGGCAGTGACTGGGTCAGTAATAGGAGTAATAATACCTACATGTTACCTCCTCACAGCTGGGGAGCCCGGGGAGGCAGTGACTGGGTCAGTAATAGGAGTAATAATACTACATGTTACCTCCTCACAGCTGGGGAGCCCGGGGAGGCAGTGACTGGGTCAGTTATAGGAGTAATAATACTACATGTTACCTCCTCACAGCTGGGGAGCCCGGGGAGGCAGTGACTGGGTCAGTAATAGGAGTAATAATACTACATGTTACCTCCTCACAGCTGGGGAGCCCGGGGAGGCAGTGACTGGGTCAGTAATAGGAGTAATAATACCACATGTTACCTCCTCACAGCTGGGGAGCCCGGAGGCAGTGACTGGGTCAGTTATAGGAGTAATAATACTACATGTTACCTGCTCACAGCTGGGGAGCCCGGGGAGGCAGTGACTGGGTCAGTAATAGAGTAATAATACCACATGTTACCTCCTCACAGCTGGGGAGCCCGGGGAAGCAGTGACTGGGTCAGTTATAGGAGTAATAATACTACATGTTACCTGCTCACAGCTGGGGAGCCCGGGGAGGCAGTGACTGGGTCAGTTATAGGAGTAATAATACTACATGTTACCTCCTCACAGCTGGGGAGCCCGGGGAGGCAGTGACTGGGTCAGTAATAGGAGTAATAATACCACATGTTACCTCCTCACAGCTGGGGAGCCCGGGTCAGCATGGAGAGCGTGCGGTCGCTGTCCGCGGTTGGCATGGCAACGCGTGGCCTCCTTGTTCTCTCCTCCTCTAACCGACATTCCGCTTCGCGCGGTAACAGGCCCGGGACACCGCGGGGTAGAAGGGGGGGGGTCAGCCCCTAGCGGAGAGGAAGAAGGGCGTAAAACCGGGGCGGGAGTCATACAGGAAGAAATCAGAGCGGGTTACAGAGCGATGCGCGCCGCCATATTGCCAACAACTGTCAGGCCTCAAGCCAGGCCCCATCGCCGTGGCAGAGGGCGCGGCTAGCATGTGGGAGGGGCCACTGTCATTGGAGTCCCGCCCACTCCTTCTTCCAGCCGCTCTGTGGAACCTGTAACCGCCATTCTTCTGCTCAATCCCTGGGGATTCCGTCCATGGAACTCCCATGATGCCGCGCGGCTAGAGCACAGCATGACGGGAACCATGGAGAGCGCCATGTTTTATCTGACAGCCCTATGAAGGGACAATGCAAGCTGTGCTGGCAATAACAAAGGGGAAAACTCGTGAAAACCAGCCTCTCACTGCACTTATCAGTCATTATTAGGGTTACCAGGCCGGCCATGTTTTTCTGGGCACATATAATGAATTCATGCTGATGGGCTGTGCATGAAAAATGCCACCCTGCAGCATGTATGATCTATACGCTGCATGTATGGAAACCCAGGGGGTCTATTCACAAAGCACACAAATTCAACGTGATAATATTTTGCCGAAAATACGCTGCATTCACAGCTCGCCGTGTTTCGCAGAAGCATATGTTGGACGACGGCGAAATGCGCCGAATGGTGAATTCCAGCGAACTGAAATAAAAGTCTCCTAACGCGAGATTAAACCAATAAAAACATACAGGGTTATTCAAAGCGAATCGAAAAGTCACTGCACGTTCGGTGCTCTCCCCTTTGCCGCTCTATGGCAAGTTAAATTCACCGCAGGGTCCCCGAAATGCCTCGAAACGACCCGCCGAACGTATCGAAAAACCGCTGCAAAGCCACCATATTGATCTAAAAAAAAGGCTGCAAAAGGGCCAAATCGATCCGAAAAAACACCAAATCGATCTGAAAAACCGCTGAGTGCATCCGACGATCTGCCAAGCAGACCACCGAATCAATCCAAAAAAAAACCGACAAGCCACCGAACAATGGTTAAAAACAGACAAAAAAACAACGCAACTTTTAAAAGGCGTTTTTTAATAAAGAAATACTGCATGAAAATGGCTGGGAATAATATATAAGGTCCTATGAATAACAAATAAAAAAGGTCTGCGTCAGAAATAAAAACAAAACGCCATTTTTAAAAAGAATTTAAAAAAAAAAAATACCGGGAATAAAAATTTCACTGAAAAAATCCCCAAAAATGCCTAAAGAATCCTAAAAAGTAAATAAATGAAGAGACTTTTTGCTGCAAATGAAAAGAATAAATGGTTGAATAAATATTTAAGAAAAACTGGGATTTTTTTTTTACATTGAAGCCTATGGGATTCGCCTGATTAAAGCTGTCGAACTAAACCACTGAAAATCAGGTCATTTCACTGACATTTCTCTGCTGTTCGGTATTATTTGAATAGATTAACCATTGCTTCTCTATGGGGGATTTCACCGCCGTCAAAGATAACCGTATTTCGCTGGCGATTCGCCAATATTTGGCAAATTGCCAACTTTTTGAATGGCCCCGAAATGCCACCGTATGGGGAAATTCACAGTTCGGTCCAATTACGGGACCAGATCGGTGCTCTTTGAATAACCCCTTGAGTAGAAGCTCCCACATGGAGATGGGCTAGTCTGCGCGGATGGATATACCAGCGTGAGAGAACTAATTCGCCGAATAGCCGCACTGCAGGCTGTGACCCTAGAGGAGCGATCCCAAATCTCCAGTCATCCTCCTCCAAGGTCACCCCAAGATCCGCCTCACATTTAGGAACCCAAGTCGGGGAGTGAAGGAAGGTCATCTGCAGACGGTGGGAATAAAGCCGAGAGATCGAAGCCCTCGTTCGAGATCTTCAATGTTTCTTGAACCGAGGACATACTTGATAAACGAGAGAAACCTCAATGTATCCTTCCTGGTAAAATACTTTATCAATAAACAAATCTGCAGGAACGTTCATAGAACGTCTGGGGTTGGGGCGAGGGGTAGACGCGTCTGCTTTAATTTTGTAACGGTCAACAAAGAAGAGTTTAAAACGTTGCAAAACGCACAGACCGTCTTATTTGCGCTTCGTTTCAGGGCCGGCAGCTCAGGGTTTGTATCGGTTCGAAGGGGAAAAACACAGAAAACATTTCCCAGGTTAATAATTACATAAGGTTTCCAGTAATGAAAGAGGCTGTTTTGTTTAAAGTTGTTGAATGTAGAACTTTGGTTTCACAATCCGTATTTACTCTTTTTGTTTTACCTTATTTGTCAGTTTATTTTTTGTGATAAAGTAAACTGACTGCGGGATCCGATTGTTACTGTTTATCCTCCGGTAACTACAGGAATAAACAAACAAAAAAGAAACAGAAACAATGGGCTTTTGTGTGTTTACGTTTACAGAAAAACACAGAAAGGTGCAATGTAAACACACCACACTGAGAGGGATATTTACTAAAGTCCAAATTGCTTCACCAAATACAGGAGAATTGACAGCGAAATACAGTGCAATCCGAACGATTCGGCGGCACTGAAAATGTCCCATAGAGAACTATGGATTCGTGAATTCACAAAACGACGAATTGCACCGAAATACCAGTGAAATGACCTGATTCCGGTGTTTCAATTTGACAGGTTTAAACGGGGCAACCCATAGGTTTCAAAGTATTAAATGGAATATCTTTTTAATTATTTATTTTTTAAACACCACTAATGATTTTATTTTATATTTTTATGTTTTTACAAAAAAAGAATAAAAAAATTTAACAGACCTTTAAGTATTTTTTTATTTAATAAAAGACATTTTTGTGTTTTTTTAAAAGCAATTTATTTTTATTTTTAACAGACCTATTAATATTTTTTATTTTATAAAATACTTTTTTGTATTTTTTAAAAGCCTTATTTTATTATTTTTTAACAGAACTTTTAGTATTTTTTATTTTATAAAAAAGACATTTTTGTATTTTTTAAAAATCTTTTCTTATTATTTTTTATCAGACATTTTTATTATTTTTGTTAAAGGCCCTTTTTTATTATTTAGACACATTTTGCAGACGCTCAGAGGGTTATTCACAAAGCTTTTAATTTCGGTGCATATCGCCGATTCCGTTTCGTCGAAAATACGGTGCAATCGCTATTCACTGAGAGTTCACCCTATTGCGCTGAAAATTAAGTCGCCGAAGCAGTTGTCGGACGTTGGCAAAAAACTCCAAAAAACAGCAAATTGGCCTCAGTGGATTCCACCGAACTGAAAAAATAAAAAAGGAAGTCTTCCATTCTCCTAAAAGGACGATAAATCAATAAAAAATTTAGGAAAAATGTGTCTACATAATAAATAGTTCCTTTAAAAATACAATAACATTTTATTTTAAAATATTTTTAAAAAAGACCTTTTTTATATGAGAACGGTGTTGAAAAAAATACAAAAAGGCTTTTAAAAAATAAAAACCTTTTTTGGAAAAAATAAAAATAATAAATTGTATTTAAAAGAAAACGTGAGAAAAATATATTCCATTTATTGCATTAATACCTAGTATATATTCGACCGGTTTAAACCTGTCGAAATCACTGAAATTGGGTCATTTCAGGTAAAAAAATACGAAAAGTCTTTTAAAAAATAAAAAACAATTTTGGAAAAAATAAAAATAATAAATGGTCTTTAATAGAAACATGAAAACCAGATATTCCATTTATCGCATTAATACCTACTATATTCGACTGTTTAAAC
>CM019071.1:139872193-139884693 GCA_009667805.1 Leptobrachium leishanense
GGACAATGGAAACTTCTAGACCAAATAGCCGATTTGCAAAGTGAGATAAATGGGAGAATTTTTCTGGTTTGGCTATTTTGACCTAGTATTTTCTCTTCAGTCATTCTCCTGAGTTTCACCTTTCTCTGAATAACCCTGTCAGGGTTATTCAGAGAGCGGTGAAGAGCAGGAGAATGACTGGAGAATGGAAATTCTAGGTCAAAATAGCCAAACCAGAAAAATTCTCCCATTTAGGCACTTAATCACGGCCGCACTAGCAGCAAATGACGAGCAATGACGGCCAATATACGAAGTACGGTCGCACAAAAGTCCGGCTGCGCAATGCAAGTGGAAAATTAACACATTTTTTTCGAGAATGCAGAACCGCTAGTACGGACGTACAGAGTGCGCTGCGTCCACTAGCGGCGTGTGTGCGTGATTTGGAGACGTCAGACCCTGCTCATGTCCGGCCAACATAACCTCCAGACACCCAAAGTTTCCTGGTTTGGATCCGTAAAGAATCACGCACAAAAATGCGCATCGTATGACCGTTTTCGCTCATTCCGTGAACAAATACGGCAATGCGTTCGGACGCACTTTTTGACGGTCGCTGCGAAAAATGCGTTAGTCTTCCCTAGCCTTATCTCACTTTCCAAATCGGCTATTTGGTCCAGATTGTTCTCTTTTCCTGCCATTCTGGTTTTCACCTTTCTCAGAACAACCCTGAGAGAGAGGTGAAAGCCAGGAGAACTGGCAGGAGAAGAGAACAATCTAGACCAAATAGCCGATTTGGAAAGTGAGATAAATGGGAGAATTTTTCTGGTTTGGCTATTTTGACCTAGAATTTTCACTTCTCCAGTTATTATCCTGCTTTTCACCGCTCTCTGAATAACCCTGTGAATGTTTAATCCCGAGGTGAGAAATAACATTGCTTTAGATGTTAAAAGTGGGAAATTAGGAAATTTTGTATTTTTTCTACATGATCATGTTTGGTCTCATTAGAAAGGCAGCATATTAGAGGAGAGAAATTAACACTTCTCAAAAGCAGACACCACACCCCTCAGTATAGTCTACATACAAAGTATCAAATTCATTAGAACAGACTAAAAACACCTGGTGTTTATGCCCGTTTGTGAACAGAGGTCATTTAGAGTTGAGAATCTTTGCACGTACACATTAGTTTTTAATTCAATATCTAATAAACCGTTGCTTATAAAATTCTGCAGTAAAGAGTCTCTTTATTTCTAGATTTTTTAGTATTTTTTTTACGCATTTTTTTATACTTTTTTCAAAATTTCTTTTTTTTTTTCGAACTCGAACCGAACACACCCAAAAAGTTCGAAGTTCACAAACTTTCGAACAGCCAAAGTTCGGGCCGAACTCCGAACCGTCCGAACCTGAACAGCTCATCCCTAATTAATAGGGGACAAAACGAGATATTCTATAATTGGGAAGGACAGTGTATATTTACTTACTGGGCTTGGCCTTAGTTCAATACTCACAAACACTCAATACACACATACACATATATATTATTATTATTATTATTATTCTTTATAAAGCGCCAGCATATTCCGCAGCGCTGTACAATAAGCACAGTATAGACAGGGTTACAATACATTGAACAACATTTGACAAACAGTACAGGAGGAGATGAGGGCCCTATTCCCGTAGGAACTCACAATCTGGAGGGTTGGGGTTGGAAACAGGAGGAGAGGACTGTAAGGTGAGAGTGATTGATGGTTGCGTCAGTGAGTTGGGGGGTAGGCTTCCCTAAATAGGAATGTTTTAAGGGAGCGTTTGAAGGAAGAGAAGTTAGGGGAAAGTCTGACAGTACGAGGGAGAGCGTTCCAGAGAGTGGGGGCTGCGCGTGAGAAATCCTACAGTCTATCATGGGAAGAGGTGATGCGGGGAGAAGCTAGGCGCAGGTCACTGTTTGACCTTAGGGAGCGGGCTGGGGTGTATTTGGTGATTAGTGAGGACAGGTAGTGGGGAGCTGAGTTAGTGAGGGTTTTGTAGGTAAGGATAAGGATTTTGAACTTAATTCTGCAGTGGATGGGGAGCCAGTGAAGGGACTCGCAGAGGGGAGCGGCAGAGACAGAGTGGCGGGTGAGGTGAATTAGCCTGGCGGAGGCGTTCAGGATGGATTGTAGGGGGGAGAGTCGGGACAGAGGGAGGCCAGATAAGAGATTATTGCAATAGTCGAGTCGGGAGATTACCAGGGCGTGTATGAGTTGTTTTGTGGCGACAGCGGTAAGAAATGGCCGAATTCTGGAAATATTACGCAGTTGGTATCGGCAGGAGGAGGAAAGAGACTTGATGTGGGGGATGAAGGAAAGAGCAGAGTCCAGTGTAACTCCAAGACAGCGAACTTGGTTTGATGGGGAGATGGTGATACCCTCCACCGTGATAGAGAATATATATATATATAAACAAAGTCTGATGAGGTGGGCACGCATTAACAATTTTAAGGCTAGCGTCAGACGCACGCAGTCATCACGTCCGTGTCGCCGTCGCACAGTTTAACGTCCATTGTAGCATTGATTTGTGATCAATAGAGACCAACACACAAAGTACGTGCACACCAATTGCGCACGCACCTCGCAGGTGACAACTGACGCCACTTAATCCTCGACGTAAAAGCGCTACGACGGACACCCAGAGTGCGGCGCGTCCGCGTAGTGGCCCGTGTGCGTGATGACAAGACGCAGTGCATTTGCAACGTCCATCACGTTGACGCTCAGACTTTTTTTGTCTGGCTGACTGTACCTGTCTTTTTATTATAATTAATTTTATTTCCCATATCTCCCTTTTTTTTTACAACCGTCAAAAAAAACGGACCGTGTGGGGTCTACAGTATCTTCCATCAGTACGTCCGTCCGTTACGCACACGGAGTGCGCTCAGACTGCATTCATCTGACATTAGCCTTAGGAAGCGTATTCCTCGCTCAAATCCTGTAATGGTGCCCTGGTGCAGACTCCCAGATAGCATAAATATCAAAATAGGTAACGGGAGGCTCTCAGGATCTGTATATATATATACTGTATATAAATGTTAAAAATTACAGAATCTTCTAATCTAATGTCCTTATTGTGTTTATTTCTTGTTGCTGATATCTTACATGTGTTTGTTTTTCTCTTGTATGTTTAGTTAAGAAAATATTTTCCTGTATATGTGTCACTGGGTGCATCCATTGTGTGATATTTTCCTCTATATGTGTCACTGGGTGCATCCATTGTGTGATATTTTCCTCTATATGTGTCACTGGGCGCATCCATTGTGTGATATTTTCCTCTATATGTGTCACTGGATGCATCCATTGTGTGATATTTTCCTCTATATGTGTCACTGGATGCCCATTGTGTGATATTTCCTCTATATGTGTCACTGGGTGCATCCATTGTGTGATATTTTCCTCTATATGTGTCACTGGGTGCATCCATTGTGTGATATTTTCCTCTATATGTGTCACTGGGTGCATCCATTGTGTGATATTTTCCTCTATATGTGTCACTGGGTGCATCCATTGTGTTATATTTCCTCTATGTGTCACTGGGCGCATCCATTGTGTGATATTTTCCTCTATATGTGTCACTGGGTGCATCCATTGTGTGATATTTTCCTCTATATGTGTCACTGGGTGCATCCATTGTGTGATATTTTCCTATATGTGTCACTGGGCGCATCCATTGTGTGATATTTTCCTCTATATGTGTCACTGGGCGCATCCATTGTGTGATATTTCCTCTATATGTGTCACTGGGCGCATCCATTGTGTGATATTTTCCTCTATATGTGTCACTGGCGCATTGATTGTGTGATATTTTCCTCTATATGTGTCACTGGGCGCATCCATTGTGTGATATTTTCCTCTATATGTGTCACTGGGTGCATCCATTGTGTGATATTTTCCTCTATATGTGTCACTGGGTGCATCCATTGTGTGATATTTTCCTCTATATATGTGTCACTGGGTGCATCCATTGTGTGATATTTTCCTCTATATGTGTCACTGGGTGCATCCATTGTGTGATATTTTCCTCTATATGTGTCACTGGGCGCATCCATTGTGTGATATTTTCCTCTATATGTGTCACTGGGCGCATCCATTGTGTGATATTTTCCTCTATATGTGTCACTGGAGCATCCATTGTGTGATATTTTCCTCTATATGTGTCACTGGGTGCATCCATTGTGTGATATTTTCCTCTATATGTGTCACTGGGTGCCTCCATTGTGTGATATTTTCCTCTATATGTGTCACTGGGTGCATCCATTGTGTGACATTTTCCTCTATATGTGTCACTGGGTGCCTCCATTGTGTGATATTTTCCTCTATATGTGTCACTGGGTGCATCCATTGTGTGATATTTTCCTCTATATGTGTCACTGGGTGCCTCCATTGTGTGATATTTTCCTCTATATGTGTCACTGGGTGCATCCATTGTGTGATATTTTCCTCTATATGTGTCACTGGGTGCATCCATTGTGTGATATTTTCCTCTATATGTGTCACTGGGTGCCTCCATTGTGTGATATTTTCCTCTATATGTGTCACTGGGTGCATCCATTGTGTGATATTTTCCTCTATATGTGTCACTGGGCGCATCCATTGTGTGATATTTTCCTCACTTGCTCCTCACAGTGTGGCTTTGGCCATAGAATGGAGTGAATGGGTCAGTCACCGACTCACATCATTTTATTGTGTGGGATGTAGTCAAAGGACATCACCAGGGGGTAGATTAAAAGTCTTTTAAGCTCTCTGTCTCATCTCATTCAGCTGTCAGCTCTTATCTGGGGTAGCTTGGAAACCACAATACATCCCATGCTGCCTTATCTAAACACTCCCTCCACCACCTCATTAACTGGTAGATATTGTCGATTAAATAAACAAGAGCCACAAAGGAAAGTTTTTGTTAAATGTTGCATCATGAGGAAAAATCCAGAAACTGGAACCCGGAGATAAAATACCAATCTTTATTTTTCCTTTTTTACCTGCAATTACTTCAGACAAAAAAAAAACAACAGTGGCATGTGTTTTATAATGTGATTTATAATGTGTTTTATTTGTAATGCTCAAGTTACCTAGATACATCTTAAGTAAGTGGTTTTGTCCCTTTAATAATAAATCCCTAGCCTTTGTTCTATATATTTTACATTTCTCATTTAAGTTTTTACATCAAAAATATTTAATTAAAACAAGTTGGAAAAGTTTGTTTTTTAATTCTCCCACAACAGGTACCTCGTCACGGGACCGCGAGTATGGCGAGTCGGAGCCTCGGAAACGGTGGTGGTCCAGGCGTTCAGGTTGCAGGAAAAGTTGGACATAAAAATCTCTTTACTTAGCTATCCGGATAAACAAACCGAATACGCGTCCCAGCGGGTCGTACTGAGCTCGGACAACAATTACCAAGGGTTGATCCAACTCCTGGTAAGAACATGTTATGTCAGAGATTTTTTTTATAATTTTTTTTTTTTTTTTACCCAATGGCCTTATAATTGAACCAAGGGGCCAGAAAGAGGGCGTGGCCAAATACGGGCAGTAACCGGGGCCTAAGGGGACATGCTTCATGTTGCTAGGTATGCCATGGACAGGGCTGGATTTCAGTCTCAGGGACCTGTAGGCACGGAAATCTGGAGCATGCCCTTTTTCTTAAAAATCAAAAAAAAGTTGTGTAAAAAAAAATGAATAAATAAAAATGAGAAAAAAAAAAAAATAATTCATATTTTTTATCATTTCGGTTGTAATAAAACCTTTTACTGTATAAAATACTGTTTTTAATAAACCTTTCACTGTATAAAATATAAATAAATAAATAATATAGTTTTACATTTTGTTCTTTTACAAGTTTTTTTTTACATTACAGCGAAAGGCGTAGGGGGCACCTGTGCTTTGTAGAATGAAGAAATAAAAATTCATACATATGAAAAATTTGAACGCCTAGTGGGTGCCTGTAGGCACATGCCTACTTTGCCTAATTGCAAATCCGGCCCTGGCCATGGGCCTAAGCTTCATGAATCAAAGCTGGGATTCATGGAGCCGCAGGCGTTTTTTTTTAAAATTACAGTCTCAGCTTTCCATCCATGGTATTTTCGGTATTCTGTTGCATCCACCTTCCCCTTCTATGAGGACCTGGCCATGGGTTTACGGGATGTGTCCACCATCTATAGACCAGATTTAATGCCCACTGATTGGCTGAGACACTTCCTGCTCTCGTTGAGCTCCCTGCCGCTGATAATCCTGAGGATTGATTTATGAATATACCGCGATCCTTTCTTTTTTTTAAAATTCCAGATTCAACCCAAGCAGTTACCCAGAAAAAGCAACACGGAGCAATTTGTGTACCTGCACGCGCTATCTAATGTATTCACCAAGGAAGAGAAAGTGCCGGTGACGTATAAGAATGGCTTCCTCTTCATCCAGACCGATAAACCGGTGTACACCCCTGACCAATCTGGTAAGTTACAGGTTTCATTAAAATCCTGTTCATTAAAAGTTCTGTTTTAGAGGTATATGTACAAATTTACCCCAATGGGTTCATAGAGCAGGCCTCAAAATTTCCACTCGCCTGCTCGCATTTGGCGAGTGGAAATTACATGAGGGCGAGTGGGAATGCAGAGGCAGGGCAGGATAAGGGGTTAGGTGGGGCAACTAGTGTCGTGTAACTCTTAAGGCCTGGCTAGTAGCTTGGGACTTGAAATTTTGAGCCCTGTCATAGAGTGTTTAGTAGAAGCAATAGGCTTTCACACGTTCGATCAACTTCGACTTGGAACTTCAGCCAACCAAATGTGGTGGTGGTGGTGGTATTCGGGGCAGCCCATACTCAGCCCCACCTGTTGGATGACTCCATGGAGAATAACCTTCAAGCTAACCCAAGTTAAGGTCTTCAACTTTAATGGAGTTCTCCATCCGGAGAAGAAGGGACAAAACGTTGATGGTGTTTGGGATAGAGGAAGAGTCAAGGTGGGAACCGGGCAGCCTCCAAAATTAATAGCAGACTGAGTAGGGATAGAATTAAACGAAAATCTCTCTACTTGGAAAGTATGGCCTTGCTTCAGAGGCCAAGTATTTGTCTACAGGTCCAGAGATACCTGCTTATTTTGTATGACATATTGCTTACATCCCAGGATGAGAAGGGGGCAGTGGTTGGCGGGTCTA
Organism: Leptobrachium leishanense; assembly: GCA_009667805.1. Taxonomy (NCBI): domain Eukaryota; kingdom Metazoa; phylum Chordata; class Amphibia; order Anura; family Megophryidae; genus Leptobrachium; species Leptobrachium leishanense. The sequence goes on from CM019071.1 coordinate 139,879,333, forward strand.
GGTGTAGGAGGGTGCGTCGCAGTGGTTAAGCCTCGCGCCAAAAAGCAGACCTGTCTGAAAAAGGAGCGTATCCGTCCCGAGACATTAATGAAAGAGGTGGGGTGTTGTGTCCCCCTCAGTTATTGAAATTTGAGCAATCAGGAAGCGGTCAGGTCAATGCTGCGCAATATTTATATACGTGTTCTAAGCACTAGAGACAGAATGAGTGACCTTCAGATGTGTTATGATGATTAAAAATACAAATCTCACTGCTACTATAGATGGTACTTCCCATATTTAACGTAAAATTTGTGCGCCTCAGATAGATAATGAGGAAAAAAAATCCTAATGAGAGGAGACTATCCTTTTTTTTGTTTTTCTCTTTCATCTCTCGTCTCTTTGCTTCCTGTTTCTTTCTTTCTGTTGACTGAATTGACATAAAACTGTAAGGCTGGGGTCAGACCAGCGCACTTTTAGGCTAGGGTCATACGAACGCATTTTCGCGTTGTCCGTGAAAAAGTGCGTTCGAACGAATGGACGCATTTTTTCACGGAATACGCGATAGCGGTCATACGATGCGCATTTGCGTTCGTGATTTTGTACGGACCATCAATAAGACACTTTTTGCATCTGGACGTTATGTTGGCCGGACATTAGCAGTGTCTGACATCTCAAAATCACGCACACACGCCGCTATGCGGCCGCAGCGCACTCTGTACGTCAGTACTAGCGGTTTGACGTTCTCGACAAAATGCGTTCGTTTGCCACTTGCGTTGCGCGGCCGGACTTTCGTGCGACCGTACTTCGTATATTGGCCGTCATTGCCCGTCATTTGCTGCTAGTGCGGCCATAATTAAGTGCGCCAGAACGCACGTTTAAGGTGCGCTAGTCTGACCCTAGCCTTAACGTGCGTTCTGGCGCACTTAATTACGGCCGCACTAGCAGCAAATGACGGGCAATGACGGCCAATATACGAAGTACGGTCGCACGAAAGTCCGGCCGCGCAACGCAAGTGGAAAATGAACGCATTTTTTTCGAGAACGCAGAACCGCTAGTACTGACGTACAGAGTGCGCTGCGCCCGCTAGCGGTGTGTGTGTGTGATTTGGAGACGTCAGACCCTGCTCGTGTCCGGCCAACATAACGTCCAGACGCAAAAATTTTCCTGGTTTGGATTCGTAAAACATCACGCACGAAAATGCGCATCGTATGACCGTTTTCGCAAATTCCGTGAAAAAATCCGTCAATGCGTTCGGACGCACTTTTTTACGTTCGCGTGTAAAAATGCTTTCGTTTGACCCTAGCCTAACTCATCATGGTTTACAAGCGTCTGTATAGTTTATGGCTTCTTGTATATTTATTGCCTTTATATGCGGTTGCCTGTTTGCATAAATAAAGTTTTAAAAATTGAATTTGCACAACTTATTTTACAGTAAAAATAAGAGTCTACTCCATGGATGAAGAGTTAAAGCCGGCACGGCGCACTGTCACTTTAACATTTGAGGTTTGTACGTAATTGTGTTTATTAATGTTATGTTTAATGGGGCAAAAATATTTGTAAAGTGTATTTATTTTTTGCTGTACAGGCTATATAATTCAAATATGCTTGTTTTAAATAAATCTTAATCTGTTGCACTTACATTATTTTTCCTTTTTTTTTAATTCAAGGACCCTGAGAAAGTTAAAGTGGACTTAATGGTAGAAAAAGATGTGACTGGAATAATTTCTTTCCCCGATTTCAAGATTCCTGCCAACCCAAAGTATTATTATTATTATTATTATTCTTTATTTATAAAGCGCCAGCATATTCCTCAGCGCTGTACAATAAGCACAGTATAGACAGGGTTACAATACATTGAACAACATTTGACAAACAGTACAGGAGGAGATGAGGGCCCTATTCCCCTAGGAACTCACAATCTGGGAGGGTTGGGGTTGGAAACAGGAGGAGAGGACTGCAAGGTGAGAGTGATTGATGGTTGCGTCAGTGAGTTGGGTGGTAGGCTTCCCTAAATAGGAATGTTTTAAGGGAGCGTTTGAAGGAAGAGAAGTTAGGGGAAAGTCTGACAGTACGAGGGAGAGCGTTCCAGAGAGTGGGGGCTGCGCGTGAGAAATCCTGCAGTCTATCATGGGAAGAGGTGATGCGGGGAGAAGCTAGGCGCAGGTCACTGTTTGACCTTAGGGAGCGGGCTGGGGTGTATTTGGTGATTAGTGAGGACAGGTAGTGGGGAGCTGAGTTAGTGAGGGTTTTATAGGTAAGGATAAGGATTTTGAACTTAATTCTGCAGTGGATGGGGAGCCAGTGAAGGGACTCGCAGAGGGGAGCGGCAGAGACAGAGCAGCGGGTGAGGTGAATTAGCCTGGCGGAGGCGTTCAGGATGGATTGTAGGGGGGAGAGGCGGGACAGAGGGAGGCCAGATAAGAGATTATTGCAATAGTCGAGTCGGGAGATTACCAGGGCGTGTATGAGTTGTTTTGTGGTGACAGCGGTAAGAAATGGCCGCTTAGTTTTGAATCGATCATTACGTTTTTTGTTCGTTTTGGTGTGTTCGTTATGTTACCGTGATTTGTATTTCAGACCAATTTGTTATTTCGGGTGATCGGTAATTCGTATTTCCGATCGATTCGTATTATGTTTTTATTAGTTATTTCGTATTTCGAATCGTGTCTTATTTCGTTTTTATAACTTAGTTTGTATTTCGGATCGATTTGTATTTTGGAATGTGAAATGGATGAATTAATTACTTAGTTTAGGGTAAAAAAAAAAGAAAGACATGTAATCCCCCTGTCCTTAGTGCTATAACCTATTCAGCACCAAGGACAGCAGCTCCGCGGGGCTATAGAGCTTGCTGTCCTTGGTGTTAAATAGATTTCGGCACCCACCAAACGCAGCCAGACTGAAGGAAAGAAAAAACCCGCTGCGTTCAACAAAGAAAAAAAGCCTCGTTGTTTTAAAATAGTTAGGAATCCAAAACTTTCACCAAAAAAATCCCCAAAAATGCCTAAAAAATCTGTAAATTTTTGCTGCAAATGAAAAGAATAAATGGTTGAATAAATAAAGTAAAAACAGGGAATATTTTTTACATTGAAACCTATGGGATTCGCCTGCTTAAAGCTGTTGAACGAACCACTGAAAATCAGGGCATTTCACTGACATGCTGGGCTGTTCGGCGTTCTATGAATAGATTAACCCTTACTTGTCTATTTCACTGCCACCGAACTGTCCCGAACGGCATCTTGGCCTGTGGTTCTGAATACAACAGATTCAGCACCAAGGCCAATGGACAGGGACGCGGTGCTACTGAATCTTTGAAATAAAATAAGGAATCGATTCGTAGAAACTGAATCAATTTGTTATATTCCGTTTCGTTTTCGTTCCATTTTGGACGGAACCGATTCGTTATTTCGGATGTGCTTCCGAAATACGAATCAGTAAATTTCGTCCGAATTTTGATTTGGAACGAAACAAACATATCTACTTTTTATCTTTGGACTATATTTGCTGAGTGAACATTGTAGCTGGATTGCTCTTCTACCTGGTATTTTAAAGAAGACACTCAGTACATTTCTATATGACTATCTGTCTGTACATTTATCTGTATCTCATCTATATTTCTTTCTATTCATATTTCTTTCTTTCCATATAAATATATTCCTATATAGCTATATATATGTGTGTGTGTATGTATATATATATATATATATACACACACATGATAAGGGCTGCTATATTGGTGAAACCAGCCTTAAACTAAATCTCAGGATGAACCAGCACAGACACTCCATCAAGAACCATCAGGAAAACACATATTGTACCCCAGTGGGACATCACTTCAATCTAACAGGCCACTCCATCCAAAAGCTCAAAATGAAAATCCTCAAAGCACGTTTTAAAGACCACTGTGAACGCAAAACCTATGAAATGAAAATTATCACATATTTTAACACTGTAAATGCTGGACTCAACGTCGATTCTGTGTTTTTAACCCATTATCATAAAGTCACATAACATTCAAAATTCTGGCTGATGTTTTGTTTTTTCTTGGTTTCCTTTTTTTTTTCTCATGTCTCTTTCAGCCTTCACTGTTTTGTGTTTTTGTTTTTTTTCTTTTTCCTTTTTTTCGTTCTAGGTTGTATGATCTTATCTCTGTTGTTTTATTATGAGCCCAAGATCCCTCATGCATTTATTTTCCCTTTTTGAACATACCATTTGACTCTCACTTTTTACGACATCTAATACCCCCAACCATGTGACCCTTAATGTCCTAATGTTCAATTCTAGGAACTGATCAGTATAGTGTCCAGACATGAGGAAGAGAGGAATTCTCTCGAAAAGGTCTTTTAAATGTAACGTTAGTTAGTCCAATAAAAAAGGTATCACTACGTACTGCTATATATATATATATATGTATTTATGTCTTTTCTTTTCTCCGTTTTGAATTTTTGTATCCATATCTGAGTGTCTATTGTCCAATAAATTGTGGACCAGTGTTATATATTTATTTAAACATTTACAAATATATGTTTTTATAGATTTGGCATTTGGTCTATTCGTGCTGCCTATGAAAATGATTTTACAACTTCCACCGAAGTCAGATTTGAAGTGAAGGAATACGGTACGTTTTTTTCTTTAAACAAAATATCCTTGACATTGTTCCGTTGTGAAAGTACAGCACAGAGTGCACTAACACCTCGCGCATTATGCTGTCGTTTCAGTTCTCCCTGCGTTCTTCATCACCATCCAACCTGAGAAAAACTTCATCGGACACGACAAGTTCGAGGATTTTGCGATCACCGTGAGAGGAAAGTATGTTCCAATGTCACCAGCGTGAATATATACCGTATATGTATATATATATATATGGTTTTCATTATTTTTTTTCAGCAATTTGTACTTTGTTGATAATATAAAGTTACATCACACTGATTGCAATATGATCAATAAGTAGAGTACATACTTCATGCACAAAAGCCGCTACTAGACGTGTGTGACTCGGTTCGGATCTATTCGGAATTCGTCCTAAATTCTGGTAATTCAGCAATACGAATCGATCCGAATTGACGGTTTCTGAGCCGAATCGGCTTCTGATTAAAAGATCTCGGATCTATCTGAATTTTATCTTATTCTTATTTATCCAGATCAGAATTTAATCGGATCTGTTTGGCTTTAATAGGAATATTTAACCCCTTCGCTACCAAGTGATTTTTGTTGAAATAAATGTTATCATCGCATTTATCTGAAACATGGGATGTGAAGCTAACAGTTAAATACAGGGGAAAATAGAAGTTTTGCAGAGAAATTGTTATTCCGATATAGTTAAACAATTAAAATAATGTTAATTTGCTCATTTTTAATGTATTTGTTTATCCTTTACAAAAATAT